>JAULBR010105162.1:0-10776 GCA_032355825.1 Melanodrymia aurantiaca | reverse complement strand
ACACACACACACACACACACACACACACACACACACACACACACACACACACACACACACACAAACACACACACACAAACACACACGAACGCACGCACGCACGCACGCACACACAGATGGAAAGAAAAAGAGAGAATGAATGAAGTAATTTTTAACGACACCTCAAAACTAAAAAATACATCGGCTATTGGGTGCTAAAATATGGTATACATGTACTAATATACATTCATTGGTAATATCTAGAAACAATATAGAATTATAGTGTACATAAAAATATCACAGGCTTTATTTCGATAATTTGCCAAACAAATGTGTTTCTTTAAGAAACTTTAAAACAAGTTGTGGGTGGAATATAAATGATCAGATGGGATGGAGTCTTTCTTCAAAACATGTATGACCAATAGCAATACGGGAATGACACAAGATCTTTCCTGTAGGAGGACTGCCACTCTTCCAAGACAGACTTCGACACAGACAGACAGAGATAGAGACAAACAGATAAAGTTTTATTTAACGATGCAACTGGAGCACATCGATTATAAATCAGCGGTTATTGCACGTCAGACGCACGGTTATATTGACACATGGTCTCAGACGTAACCCGCTGTCGCCGCTTCATGGGCTACGCTTACCAAAAAAAAACCAAGGGGTCTTTAAATGTGCATTATCCCATAGACAGGATAGCACACACCACGGAATTTGATAAACCAGTCGTGGAACGGAAAATAACCTATAAAAAATTCTACTTCTAGACTACGTCTCGCCCCTTGAGACGAGACAGAGTCAGTCACATAGAGATAACGGGGCTGATTGGGTGTGGGCTGGGGTGTAGTGTTGTAGTGAGTGAGCGGCACTGAGCTGGTGCACGAAATTGGAGGAACTGGCGTGATATTATTTTTTAACTCTAATAATATTATTATGGCGCTACATTCAATACCCAGTACGACGAAATGTAATTAAAAAAAAAATCAAAAAATAAATACTGATACAAAAAAAAATAATTCAAAAACAAAATTCATATTGTTGCCGGTAACGAATTCAACCAGCAGGTGATGAAATATGATAAGATCAGTTGCTGTATTTAGGTTCTTTGCTATTCATCCCCATTCACTAATGTCCATATAAATAACTGTGTTAGGGCATGTCCGCATTGCAAGACCAGTGACATAAAGCGGTAAATGGTTACGAAGATTGTTCTTAGTGGTCATTTGAATAGAGGATCCGGTTTATCAGCGTCACGCTTTGTCCGTTTTTCCATCCGCGTCAATACTTCACTAAATAATTGTAGCAGGGAGTGGTACGAATGGTCCATTTGGTGTTTAACATATTTGTTGTTATCACATTAAATATCTTTTTATTACCGACACCCTCATTTTAGAATACAAAAATAGAATCTTATCTGGACAAAAGGAATATGAAAGAGAAATAGGCCTACCCACATGTATTTTATTATATGGCTTCATTATTCATACCAATGTTTAGAGCGTGACGGTCGTTAGGACATGGATTAAAGTAAATATACCTTTCAAAACGTGTAACAATCCTTGCGAGCGCAGGCGAACCCATTTGACTGATACAGATCGATCGTGTATTATCACTTTGCATGTTTAACGATGGCACTGGTGCTCACTGACAGTCTGCCTGTACCCCTGACTGCCTGTCATCCAGTCTGCCTGTCCCCCTTATTGCCTGCCATCCAGTCTGCCTATACCCCTGACTGCCTGTCATCCAGTCTGCCTGTCCCCCTGACTGCCTGTCATCCAGTCTCCCTATACCCCTGACTGCCTGCCATCCAGTCTGCCTGTCCCCCTGACTGCCTGTCATCCAGTCTGCCTGTACCCCTGACTGCCTGCCATCCAGTCTGCCTGTCCTCCTGACTGCCTGTCATCCAGTCTGCCTGTCATCCAGTCTGCCTATACCCCTGACTGCCTGCCATTCAGTCTGCCTGTCCCCCTAACTGCCTGCCATCCAGTCTGTCTGTACCCCTGCCTGCCTGCCATCCAGTCTGCCTGTCCCCCTGACTGCCTGCCATCCAGTCTGCCTGTCCCCCTGACTGCCTGCCATCCAGTCTGCCTGTACCCCTAGCTGCCTGCCATCCAGTCTGCCTGTCCCCCTGACTGCCTGCCATCCAGTCTTCTTGTCCCCCTGACTGCCTGCCATCCAGTCTGCCTGTCCCCCTGACTGCCTGCCATCCAGTCTGCCTGTCCCCATGACTTCATTTTTGTCTGAAACACGGTATGAATATAAATACCGATGTACCATAGATTTCCAAACAATATATATACATGTAATATTTAAACTGGGTGTGGGGGCAGATATTTTGCTTCATAATAGTGTAAAAGTGTGTAAATATAAAAGTGTGCCCTTCTCCCCCGCTTTGGCACCTTCCTACGCCAATGCTACTGTTTTAGCATAAATTACGAATGTCCAGAAGGTAAGAAGTTTTGAGCAATAAATACACATAAATTAACTTTACTAATACATGTACAATAATTAATTAATTTGTTTCGTTTTGTGTAGCTGCTGCTGCAAGCTTGTGAAAAGATACGATACAATATTAATTAATACTTATTATTAATTTTTCAAATGCACTCCTCGGACCTTTCAGATAACCAATGCAAAATCCGTGGTTTTCGTAACACGTCTATAACCCACACACTTGAAAAGCCGCCAGTCCACGGCTACAGACTAAGGTTTTCGGCGTGTTACGTAGCCTTAGGTTAACCTCAGGTTATACAATAAACTGGTGTTACTTAAATCGAGCACGAGAAACTGGCCCCTTAAGTTTTTCTTAAGTTTTGACTTAAGTTTCATTAAATAAGGTAAGACAACAACGTAAGCTTAAATTTTTGTAGAATTCTTAAGACACCCAAGGAGGAAACGACTTTTAAGTCAAAAACGTCCAAAACGTATGTCTAGAATTTTTTTCTTTCTTCTGAGAACTGAAGTCACAATCTTAGACTTACGACTTATTTCTGACTAAGTTAACTCGCTTGATAAATACCGGCCCAGGGCCACATATTCCAGAATACCAAACACTAGACTTGATCCAGATAACATAAATTGACTCCAAATATAAGGAATTCGTGATCATAACATAGTTTAAAGTTAAAACGAATAAGAAGAAACAAGTTTGGTCAATTATCACTTTTAAAAATGCTGACTTTTTCTTCAACCATGAAATCATACAAGGCTAATATGAATCCTCATTACCCCAGCCCTACGTCTTCTACAATTCCTGGAGCGGGACGTAGCTCAGAGGTAGAATGTCCGCCTGTGGGTGGGATGGGTCGAGACATCGATCCTCCACAGCGCAAAACATTTTTATGGGCTATTTTCAGTTCCAGCCAGTGCAACACGTCTGGTTTATCAAATTCCGTGTTGTGTGCTAATTAATCTGTCTATGGGATAGTGCAGATAAAAGATCCCTTGCTGTTTTTTGGTAAGAAGTGGCGACAGCGAGTTTCCTCTGTGACCATGTGTCACTATAGCCATGCGTCTGATGTCCAATAAACGCTGATTTATAATCGATGTGTTTCTAGTGACGTTGTTAAATAAAACAAACTTTACTTTCTAAAAGTCCTAAAAATATTGAAACCTTTTACACGACCTTCGTATATATTGTCTCTAGAGGGAGTTTGTGTGACGTCACTAATTTTGCTTTTCACCATTTTGGAAGTTTATCGGAGCAAGTATAAGCCACAATAATTATAATCTTATAATTTATATCGTCAATATCTAACAACAAAAATATTTAACATATTTATTAACATAATATCTATTTTGTTAATACACCAATGGTACCCGCCAATATAATTTCTTCGCCATGGTCACCTCATGGCGCAAGAATATTAACGAATATTGACGTGTTTAATGTTTTTATGATTACGCCAAATATGTTTAATTTCAATATTTTATAGTTGATAATTACCAACAACAACAACAACAACAGGAAATAATAATACAACATTATATTTAACAAGTAATATCAAAACTAAATTGGCACTCTTTTGTATTACACAACGACTACAAACGTTCATCAAACGAAGTTTGTTTATAATAGCGCAAGTTACTAAAAATAGACACTGTCCCTATAGAAATATAGCACGTGACTAACAATATCCAATCCACTGTAGATAAATTTTGTTCGCGCATACGACAGTTGTACGTTTTGCTTTGTATACGTAAGAGGAACTATTTTTTGAACTTCGTCAAACGTTGTTGGTTCGTCGATGTTAGAAGTTGCAGAAACAGTTACTAGTAATTCAAGGTATTACAAAACGGTGTTGTTGGTTTCTGTTTAATTTATTTGACTGCTTGCGACAAAGTGTATGGTCTCTAGGGACCTCTATTTTAATACCCAATTAAAGTGGATATTAAAATATTGTGAAAGCCACATAAAAAACAAGTCCATAATCCATTTGACTGAGGATTTTGACTTACCGACTTGTCTTTTTACGACCGTTCGGCGTTTCACCACGACAGTCAATTTGACGGATAAAACGGTAAACATAATTCTGAAAGTATGGCTTATTCATTTGATAATGAATTCGAGTTATTGTTTGCTCAAAGTCCACTTTTTGAACAACCTCGGTCTGTTTCTCCAAATTGTGATGACATCGTCCTTGTAGATGTTCCGTTTAGCAATTCTTTACTGGATGCAGATAACTTTTTACTTTCTGACGTTATTCAGGGCAAGTGTGAAGAATCGAAGAAGTCTCCATTCCATCAGTCAGATAGCGGAATGTCGGAAGATTTAGGTAGTCCGTCGAATTCTGAAAACATGTCGGATGTCACTGATGTGGAATCGGAATCGATGGATGGTGAGGGATTATTTCATGGAGCTGATCGTGACCTGTTGGACTATTTCGGTTGTGGGGATTCCGGTGCTGAAGAGTTTCTTCACACTTCTAAATTGAAAAGTTGTAAAAAAGATATTATTGACGTGAATATAAGTGATGTAAATGCATCACCATGCCGTCGTTTGCAATCGAGAAATAAACCTACAAGCAACGTAGCTCCAATATCGAGGGCAAAGGAGCCACCTGTGTCTGATCCGAAGACTCGGTCTGCTGTATATAGTTTGATCAAACAAACTCAGCCAGCGTCAAAATCCCAGTCTGTGAAAGTTGTTAAAGTAATAAAAACATCTCCAATACCAATAGTGCTAGAAGCAGACTCCGCTGAAGATAGTGAAAACCCCAAGGTTTTTGAACAAAACAAAAAAAATGCCCAGAATGCAAAGTTTAATCGAGAAAAGAAAAAAGCTTACGTGCAAGGTCTTGAATCAGAACTAGAAAAGCTGCATGTAGAAAATGATGACTTGCAGAAGGAAAATAGAATTATGGTTAATCGCACGGCAGCCCTGGAAGAGGAGGTTGAGTATCTAAAGAGTGTACTTGCTAATGAAAGCACCTTGTCGAAATTGTTAATAAACATTGACAAAGTGAAAGGTGTCCAGTTAAGTTCTTCTTTCCAATCAAGGAAGCGAAATGCTAACACTGCTATACAGGATCATTGCTACGATTCCGTTTCCGATTCCAAGCGACCTAGATCCTCAACAGCTGGCGTCTGTCTGCACGTAGATGATGAAAATGTGTCGCTGGAATTCTGTTCCCATTGTTCGAAGATGTCCAAGACTGAGAAAAACTAGTGAAAACTGTTTTCTGGCAGTTGTATCTTGTGCTATCCTACAGAATGTTCCCATATAGTTGGGATGTGTGGTCGGTGAGAAAGAAAAGATTTCATCTAATTAGTGCATGCAGACCCGTGTTAATACTGATGTACATGAAAACAGGAGACATGAGGTTATTATTGATTTTGAAATGAATTTAGTATTTATCAATGCAGTGGTCTGTAACAATACCATCTATTGATGTAATGTTGACATGTCTGATCATAGTCGATAGATCTTCCCGAAATTAAAACATCTGTTGGTAGAACTTTTAAACTATCAAGTGATACTAACAAGTTTTTAAAAAGATCAATCCGGCTAGTCAGATCATTGATACAACTACAAGTTATTTAAACAGAACTTAAAAATATTATAACATTTTAGTTTGAATTTGCAATTTGATATGATTGCTCATTTTTGTAAGAAAATGTTCTTTTTGAAAATGCTTGTGCACTACATTTGTGTATACTTAGATCTCAATATTTAGTGTAAATTTAAGAAGGTTGTCAAATCATGTTGTTTCATCACAAAATTGACAGTAACATGTTTTTATTTACTTTGTAGATGACCCCTTGTTGCAGTATGTCCAGATCCTTGTTACGAGAGGATCTGAACGAGAGTCTGTGGATGGAGTGTATTTATGTAGATCACTACATGTAATTGATCTGGGTTGTCATACATGTATAAACAGAAGTCGAAATTACACTATTATGCTATCCCAAAAATAGAGATTTTCGAAACGGAATAGTAAAATATATTTTCCAATATTCAGTTATGATTATGAATGTTATGATTCTATATGAAAGTGGAAATGAAACATGGATTATTCAGCAATTTTCGGTTCTGATACAGCTTGAATAAGTTGATACAGCTTGAATAAGTTGTTTTATTCACTAAATAGTTACTATAACATTTTTAAATGGATTGTATATTTGTAGATGGAATAGTGCTTTTCGAAATTTAAAAAATGTTTATTTTCGACTTCTGATAAAATATAAATCCATAGGTATAAATAGGGTTGGTCAGATTACTCTAACTTCACCCTAATTTTCCTATGGTTGTGTTTACAATGCCTTGGTATTAATGGATTAACTAGATTAATGTGGCTGAAATTGTCTTAATGTTATTTTATAAATATTGAGTTTATAAAAAAAAATCTTTTTGCAATTTATAGTGTAGTTTAAAATTATATTTCTTGCATGAAAATGCTTTTTTTGTTGGAACAAATATCTTATATTTATAGCATGGGGAATTCCATCTTACAGATATTTTAGAAAAATAATTACATTTAAATTTTGATGGGTAAAATTTAATCAATTTGTTAATCTATTTAGAAACCATCTTTGTTGGGCCTTGTACTTGTAATTATGTTAAATACATTAATACCAAAGCAATGTTTATTTTATTATATCCATACTAAGTCGTTGAAAGTTTCTTTTTTAGATATCTGCAGAATTTGAGCCGACCTTTGTCCAGTTGGTGAAATCCGTGAACCAGAAATTCCAGACATTAAGCTTGATTTGGTAAGGTCCCTTCCACAATATGAGCAAATGGTCAGGGTAGTTTGGGAGTAGGTTAAGATGACAACACAAGCACGAGAAAATAAATTCCATGCTTTGTCATTTCTACCCCTTTCTACTTTTTAGTGCAAGCCAGGTTCTCTTTTCAGTTGTCTTCAAATGCGAACAGATTTTCATTAATGATATTTAAGCCGTATCCCGTTATTGAAATAAAGGTCGCCCAAATAATATTTTTTGGGTAACTAACCTATAATTTTTTTACCATCTTAGTTGCCCTAACGGAAGTTTGGTCGCATTTGGCGACTGGCGATTTCGCCCTGACTGTATATCTCCAAAATTAAATATTTGCATTCTGCAGTCTTTTTCTAGTCATAAACTTTTAAAGATACATTATATTTATAACCAATTTATAAAACTTCTTGAATCGCGACACCTGACAAAGGAATGGCATCGGTGAAGAAATGTAAATTTGTAACTTATCGGTCGAGCACTTGACCAAGTTGTGTCCCTGGTTGTACTTCCAGTGTCCACTAGTTGACATAACTTTTGAATATTTCGAATTACTACAAAGGTGTGGACTTTATTAACACATTGAATGTGCCGAGACTTGCTTATTTTGATTTTTGGCAATATGCACTGCACTTTGGTGACGTTTGTTTTAGTTGTTTGGAATTGGTTTCATTGCCACAAGTGTTCTGTTATGATCGTATTTGTGTCGGCTAGTAGTGTAAATTGTATTTTCCATTTCAACAAAATATATATTAAGTCTACCAATTTCACAAAATGCGACAATGCAGTGGATATTTTATACTGACCACCAAAATATTTAAAATAATATATCTGGCTTGCACTATGACCTATGCTCTCTTGCACAGTATGTGGAATTTAGGTGGCCTGTACTGTTAGTATTTATTAACGAGGCTAAACTAATTGTAGAATTTTGCAGTTTCACTTGTAGGTTTAACTATTGGCACATTATTTTATGATCACATTTCAGATGAACATTTTCAAAACAACTTTATATTTAATGATTACCTTGTTATGTTTACCTTGTATATAGAAATCAGTTTAATATGGCAAGATACATGTAATCGGTGTTCAGATAAACACAAGAAAATACTTCCAATCGTTGCTAGTTGAAAATGATTGGCTGCTTTTTGTTTCATTATTTTTGATTGCATAGTTTAGTTATTGTGAGCTTCAACATTGACAATTACGAACGGACATGTATAAAAAAAAAACAGAATATTTTTGTGTTAATGTATATAAATTGTGTTCATTTCCTCCATATTTCATGTAATAGTTGAACCGAAAGTCTGTTCAGTCTTTTTGAAGAACTAGCAAACCGTCTGTTATTCAGTTGTTGTTATGGCCCATTCCACGTTACGTGTGTTACAATTCAAATTATTTTTTTACAGAACAATTATTCCTGAGAGATAACTCTTCCTAAATGTTTATAATTATGATGGTAATACTATTACCATCATAGATATAAACATTAAAAAAGAGTTATCTCTGAGGAATAATTGTTCTGTAAAAAAATATTTTGAATTGTAACACACGTAACGTGGAATGGCCCTTATATGTATATATGAGTGGGACGCAATATTCACAAATGTCTTTGTTATACGCAGTTAAGGGACGAATCGAGGTGTGCAGAGGATTTTGTCGACACGTTGAAAAGTAAACGCGCACATCTTGTGCCGAGAATTATGGGTAGTATGTAAATCAGGTAAAGGGTTCAGGTAACAAACAGGTGATTGTAAAGTTTACAAAATTATGAAAAAATATATTTGGTGTCTACAATAATAATAATTTTCATTATTTTGATGTCTTCGTATATTATATTAGTGTCGTTTTCTAAAATTCAATTGTCAATTATTACATTATGTAGGTATATTAAATTGACCATCAATGTTTTGCATTAAATGTCGTACTTTTGCATTCGAAAATGAAAAAGCTTGGAAACATTATTTTTTTCTTGCGAGAATGATTTCGTTGCCATGTATAGATAGATGTAAAAATTGCTAACATTTTTTTAGTTTCACTAACCTATTTCATTAATTAATTTAATAGGAATTGATGTGTCCTTTACTACAAATTTTATGAATTGGGGATGGATCATGACAATCCTGCTTATGTAAAACTCTATGAGACTTAGTTTGTGTTTGTTCAATTGTTCACAAATTATTAAAATAAAATGTTTGTTGAATTTTGTAACATCTTGTAGCGTTTATTTATATGCCCATTATTGTTCTAGTTTATCTTCAGGTGAGCGAGAATTGATGGCCGGTTGCTATCGAGAATTGATGGCCGGTTGCTATCGAGGCTTCACGGAGAATTTATTCTGAAAATTGACAAGTGCAATTTACCAACATTGCATGTACAATGTCATGTTTAAAAAGAAAAAGGGATGGTACCTCAAATTATTTGGGTCTTTGGCATCGTGCATAAATTTTAATGTTTTTCAAACCCGATTGCATTTGAGCCCCTCCCAACCCCTTATAATCGTAGCATAAAACATTAATCAACTGTACCAAAGTTTTTACATGAAAAGTAATCGGAACTTTATTACCTCCTCGACCATCACTTCCGATCATAGTGAGGATTGTGAAACAGTTGTGCACTATGAGGAGGATCCCTAATCATAAAGAGTACAAAATGCCAGTAATCCATATTATTTCATTGGTTAAAAAATAGTTTAACGACACCACTGGAACTCATTATTAATCAGTGGTTATTAGATGTAAAGCATAGTTATATCGCAAACCTGCTGCAGCCACAAAAAGGTACTAAAGCCAGGAATTGTTTATGTGCATTTTCCAACACAGGATAGCAAAATATAGATTCTGTGGGTAATTTTGATAAAAGTCTGTATGGTTAATATCTAAATTATTTTAAGTAAACCATGTAGATTGCCAAAAATGGGATTCGATGTTATTTTGTACACTGAAAGGTCAACGGCAAATTTAAGCTATTAAATTATAATTAATCGACTTTATAAACGGTTTGGGTGGGTGGAGCGTGTAAACAAAAATCTTATTTACAACTGGACATTTTTGTTAACTTACATTATGGGTTGCTTCCCTTGACTATATCGTTTTGTTTTGCTGTATCGATCTTCTGGACTTGTTGCATTCTCAAAGTTAAAGCATTATTAATGGTTTGCCATGTTATTAATGAGTCTTCTTGTTGAAGTGTTAAAGTTTTCTAACGTCATGTAGGCCAGTAGCTGTGATTTTGAGAGGAGTGGGCCGTTTAGGCTTTAAGTGCCTTGCACGAGGGCCTGCAAACCCCCGGAAATTTTGAACCTTGAGTGAGTGGGCAATAACACAAAAGATCTGAGACTGTAAGAAGCTGTAAGATGCTGTGTGCTTCTTTGAGTTCTATTTCCTGACATGTTTGCTTAAAAGTTAAACCGATCCCTTATTGGATATGGGCCTGTCGAACGTGGTGATCCATGTCGCACGTTATCATTGTAAACTCTCATTTAAATCTTGTGAATTCAACAAAATTGACGATTTTGTTTGAAAGAAAAGTGGTTTGTTTACATTTACAACACAGCCCCCCCCCCCCCCGCCC
>JAULBR010105151.1:0-10777 GCA_032355825.1 Melanodrymia aurantiaca | reverse complement strand
TATGTATGTATGTATGTATGTATGTATGTATGTATGTATGTATGTATGTATGTATGTATTGACACTTGGTCACCGAGGAAACCCGCTGCCGCCACACATAACAGGCTACTTTTCTTCGAATAACAGCAACGGATATTTTATGTGCACGTACCCACAGACTGGAAAGCAGACACTATGGCCTTTGATAAGCTATTCGTGGATCACTGGTTGGAACGGGAAATAACCCAAAGGGTTCCCTGAGGAGATCGATACTTCGAATCACAGGCGGACGCTCGACCGTTGACCTACGACCCGCTCGCCGACAGACGACGTTCTCGCGTCCACATTACACGCAATCTCATAATAGCAACAGCATGATATCATAATAGCAACAGCATGATATCATAATAGCAACAGCATAACCGTGACGCGAATGTATTTATGCAATATGAGTATAATTAGAACACGACGCACTCTATTTTTATCATATGAATGTGACTGAAACTGACGAATGGCCCAAACGAAAACCAAACCTACGGACGAAATTGGTCTTGACAACCCATTATGCGACTCTCACGGAACAAAGGATATAAATTTGTAATATACAACGCTGAAGAAGGTCTGAGATTTCCAATTTGTGTCTACTTTCGTTTTAATAATGTTTCTAGGTAAAGCAATATCACTTTCACTTCAGATATGACGAAGCATTGTGTATAAAATATACTATGTATATTCATATGTATTAAGTATAGATTGCACACAGTTCAACGTTGTCGGCTACTCTCGATACATTAATGTAATCCAGATTTTTTGTCGACGGATATCAAAAGTTGAGGATTACATAAATTGTATTTATGATAATACACTTTGAATCAACTATATGTCGACAATGTTCCGCCCTTCAGAATTATTCCATTCGCAGGACAGTATACAGCACAGATTCCGAGATAATCGGACCTTAGCTGACTCTCTGAAAGACATATTAAGTTATACCGGACCACCACAAGATCGCCTCCCGCCAGTGGATGTTATGATTTATGATGGACGCCATTATGTAGTGGATGGCAACCGCCGTCTGTATCTGCTGAGACGGTTGGAATCGGCTGGATTAGTGAACAAAATATCTGTCAATATGAAAGCTTTCGATGGCTACTACTTCTACAGAAAGTTTACAACGAATTGCAGAGGAGAATCCATTCGTGTTCGCAATGATCGTTCAATGGAAAACAAGATTATGAATATCATTGAACAGCACACACGAGGTATTGCTTTTTTTTATATTGTTGAAGGTGAGAATAAATACATTCTAAGTCGTACGTATTAATATACATGTATGCACTTTCCTACACACAGGACAGTATGTATTTATTGTATAATGCCTATGAGCCGCAAGGCTAAAAGCAAATAAACTATACAATACTATACTATACCACATCTTTTGTTAACCAGTATAAGGTGGCACTGGTTGGTGTAAGTTGTGTACATCTACCTACTTGCGAAGCACTCACTATAGGTTGCAGTGGGGACCGGGATTAAAAATTGCATCGCCACTAGTGGGATTCGAACTCAGTACCTACCAGTCTTGAGTCCGTTAGTATAACCACTACAATACGAAGACCGTTGAAGATAGAACAAATAATCCTTCATTATGTATACTAGCGTGAGAAATGGCTATTCCATCAGAGTACATAATTTAATGACCGCTTCGGCAAGCATCGTCCAAGACATCAAATTATGGTAGAATAGCCCTGTATATCCCATATCAGTACATATTAAGGATTATTATATTTACACCGCGGTGGCGCAAATGCACTATAATAGATAGTTCGATATCTCACATGAGTCTCTCACAAAGTGGGAAATCGTATTTTCAGAGTTCGGTATGTATGGCCTTTGATGTTTTCTTAGAGGTGTATATTATTGTACATACTGTATTGTATTTACTGCCTATATGTCTTGGGGACAAATGCAGTGGTATGGCCCGTAGGTATGGGGGCGCTAAAAATGAAAAATGCTTTCTATTTCCTAAGAATTTTACGTTTGCTCTAACAGATGGCTGTATTAAATGCTTGTTTATTCGAAACCATTATTGTAAGCCCGCCCTCTGATATCATTTGGCACGTCTCTGTAGAAGCTCAAATATTAATTTCATTCGAAATGTTTTTGGCCTAAAATGCTATATTTTACTACTACTACTACTACTACTACAACTACTACTACTACTACTACTACTACTACTACTACTACTACTACTACTACTACTACTACAACAACTACTACAACTACTACTACTACTACAACTACTACTACTACAACAACTACTACTAGTACTACTACTACTACTACTACTACTACTACTACTACTACAACTACTACTAGTAGTACTACTACTACTGCTACTACTGCTACTACTACTACTGCTGCTACTACTACTACAACAACTACTACTAGTAGTACTACTACTACTACTACTGCTACTACTACTACTACTACTGGGCGTTATCATGTTGACCACTATAATACTAAATCAGATCGTTTAAGACAAGTACAACAGTGTGAAAGCATATTAATGTATTCTCCAGACAACACCGTAAATCAACTATTAGAAACGTAAAGTTATATGTTTATCGACACTGCATGTGGCACATTGTTTAACCATCGACTATACGACTATTATCAAACAAACGTAATTGCCACATATGATATGACAATTCGTTGACACAGATAACGTGACTTGCAATACCCTACTTCGAAATATTTCTCACGTTTTTATCGTTTTAATGAAAACTCTAGACAAAATGAAAGTTACCGGTGGGACAGGATATGTTCAACTGTCGCAAACACCTGATATTATCACTGTTTAGTCTCTGATTTCGCGAACACCTGATATTATCACTCTTTAGCCAAGGTTTTCTTAAGTTCACGCTTTTCTTGTAATGACTCTTCGAGGACTTGCAAACATACGCATAGTTTTGCGATAATGGTGTTTTCGTATACATACTTATATGAATGGGATAATTGGTTTGTCGTTTTAATATATTAATATGATCGGAGCCTATATCTTTGGCGCCACAATCCCGTGATTTACATAAGGGCTGAACAAATGCTGGGATATCACAACTTTAACCAAACCATCTAAAGCGACGATATCGATTAATATAAAACTATATTTATGTCCAAACTGACCTGCAGTACATTAAGCAGCGAAATTTGAACACCTTTTGATACTTGGTTTGGTGGCTTCTTGAAGGGACATCCGATCTTAAGACGGATTCCACCATACGTGCATACTATATTACTATGGTAACGTGTTTCCGGCAATTAATTAAAGCATTTTCTATTTAAGAAAATTACAACTTGTTTACATAATATTATTATTGCTTAAGATATTAGTAGTATCCAATGCGTTTGTAAGCCTACTAACTCAGTATGGTCATTTGACTCTTTCCTGCCCACAATAATTTGTTACGTAAAATGCTATTGGCAGTATTGCAGATAAAGTTCATATTAAGGTACTACACACATTTGGATGACCAGAAACGCACTGGATATTCTATGGAAACACATTTTAATTTTAATAATTTAAGAAGGCTCTATTACCATGAAACAATAGCATTACGTGTGCACGTACGACTAATTTAATGCATGTTTGATAGTACAACATACGCTACGGTATCTTTTATTTTATTAATTATTATACAAAATTAATGCTCTAAATGAAATGAGTATATATATACTAATGTACACATGTATGTAGTTTATATTTAATAGCTATATATAATTACACATTCTATATTACATAAATATACAGTGTATATTACACATTTTTACCAATCTATAAATTAAATGGTACGTGTGCTTATGTATATGCCTTTGGCAGTGTATTGGTATAAACAATATGAATCAACGACAGTAATAATCTATGAGCTGGAGTTCAGCATGCACCCCATCCCCAAACCACCAGTAAACCGAATTACTGTAGTATGTTTTATCGATCCGCAGACATAGCAACTGGCAATTCTATAAGTTAATATTCAATGAACGCACTATTAGAGTAGCGGCCAAGTGCAGAAAAAACCCACCCTACCCCTACATGCTTGAACAATATTTGGAAAAAAAGAATTGATATTATTAGAAAGGCATTAGGTCAGCATAAAATGTAAATGGGTTAAAATCATGACTCAAATACATATGTGACAGTGATGGCTGTCCTTCAGCTCATAGACTATAAACATTTTCAAAGGCTTTGCCTTAATTAAAAACAACGTATATGTGAGATAAGCCGGACGCATATATCGTTGCTATTCCGTCGTACTGTCAATGTCGGGTTGAACCGTTGAAGCCGTCGGCGCAATTTTTATTTCTAACAAGAGTGCTCATATGTTTAAAGTTTTGTAAAATCGGCCAGACAATAATATTATAAGAATCCTTCATAATTATGTATTGGTGTGGGATTAATGGCTATTCCACACAGGGTACATAATTTGATGTCAGGGACGAGGTTGCTGAGTCTCAGACCTGACTTCAAATTGTGTACCCGAGGGTGGAATAGCTCTATCTTACATGTGCGGGGATGGGAGGGTATCTCATATTAATGCGACGTCGCCTGTTTATATTAATCTCATTTCGTCGTACGACTTTTATCGTACGACGGAATTGCAGATATATGCGCATGGCTTCAGGGGGATGTAAGAGAAAGATGCTAATATTATGTTGTATAACACAAAAGGACACTGACACAGAACGTATTGTTTCTTTTCAATTATGTATACAAACAACTACATACAACCATTGCATACATTATGTATGACATTTATAAATATGAATGACAAAACATTATTTTACTCATAGTTATTCTAACGATAATATAATTGCTAGGTAAAGCAAATAATATATATAAAGATAATAACAAAGTAAATTCTCCAAAATATGGTTTGTCGTGTAGAAATAAATATTTGCAAAATTCAAATTTTTTCAAAATGTATCTAAATTTATTATAATATTACGTTTTTGCTTTATATTTAACACACGAAATGCATTCTTATTCAACGCGTATAATTTTTATTTATATAAATAAATGTTTTTACATGAGTTTTCTTATAATTTGCACGAATATTTTCCATTTCATGATTCTTCAAGACATTGATGAGTCTTTAATCGAGTCATTTTCTTGAGGAAAATATGAGTGCAAATAAATAAAAACGCATGTAATAACTATTTTATTACATACACACTTATTTTATACTGCCTTATGCGTCACTAAGTAAACAAAGAGTCCCAATTAACAGTTTCCGAATGGTGCACGTTTGTGCAATATTGCAGTTTGTGGCGCCCAGTAGCAAAGAATAGAATTCAATATTTTAGTTGTGACGTAGTCTTGGAGTAAGACGTACACATTAATGGCCGATAGCAGACGACATGTGTATTGCCGTCACTGCGCATGTCTGTGCGACCCGTGATATCCAGTGATATTATTACATAGATGATCATAAATTATTATTATACGTTCAAAATGTTGCTTATCAGTGTAAATAACACTATGTTTATGTAATAAATGAAGTTAACATTTTTGCATTAAAGTTTATTATGTTTATCACAAGGCCGAGTCCGAAACAAGCTGCACTAACTTTAATAATAACTTATATTTATGTTACTTATGAATGGCTGTTTAACGACTCCACTGGAACACATTACTTATAATATAATCAGCGGTTATTGCATGTCATTCACAATTATGTCGACACATGGTTTCTGAAAAATCCTACCGCTACCTAGTCTGTTCTTATCGAATAGCACCAATGGGTCTTTTATCTACATTTTACCACAGACAGGATAGCATACACCACACCCTTTGATATACAAGTCGTGGATCACAGAATGGGCCACTGAGAAGGATCTATCCTTTGATCTCTCGAACCTTAAGTAGATGCTCGTGTGCCAAGCTACGTCCTCCTTCGAATCGCGATACCAGTTACTACACTCATTAGAACACTAAGTCTTGTTTTTTCAAGTTCCAAACATTGATGCACTGATGCACTAAAGGCTGTGGATAAATGCATAGAATCTACACGACAAAATCATTGACATAGTCAAATGTTTATATTTGCAAGAGACAGTTCAAGGAAAGACTAGCTTATAATTATGGCAGCATCGTGCTTCTTGCGAAGCAAATTGACGAAATGTCCGACCGTTTGGAATCCAATAGTGATGCCTTATGAAAGACCCTCAATGACTTACCTTGGCACGAAACATTTCCGCTCTGCTGCATCTCAAGACAATAGCATGTCCTTAGAAATGTTCGAACTAATTAGCTGCAGGTTTTGACGACGGATACGTATGATGTTAAACAAGCAATTTTACGTAATATAATGACACTTTTACATTTTTGTTGATGTTTATAATCATATAATAAATGTACACATGTATATACAATTATGTAATTTGCATTTAACCAGCTTCATTTCGTCGTCACGTGATCGTGCTTTTCGCGCCAATTTACTCTAGTGGTGTCGTTAAACAATCCAACATTATCATTTATCTATCGATATGCTATTTCTAACATTATATGACATTGGAGTCTGTACTCTGAGTGTGTGCCTCTAAATATACTAAGAATGTCTGTACTTATACATTTATCCAAACACCAACCAGTGGGGATATCTATATAACAACCAATCACAGCGCAGTTCAAACTAATGGTATCCAATCGCAACGACTTTCCGTATTGAACTATCTGAACAACCCACAGTCGTGTCCAATGAATTACCTCGAAACATTGTCTTTCCGTTCCAACAAGCCAACTGGTAACTGAGAGACCATATTGAAAGTGGCTGCACATGACGCTGTTTACAAACAACACGAGACACTGCTCACATACTAAAGTCCATCATAACGGAATGAACAACTCACGAGTCATGGAGATACTTACTAAATGGATTTTTTCGTCCTCTTCTGTTATTATTTGGTAGCACATTGTAATAGTTATCTGAATCGAAACAAGCAAACAGTTATGACTTTGATAAAGCATTGAAATGCTAGATGTTAGTTTAAATTTTAATCATTATATAATTAAATGAATACAATTAATTGTGATTTATTGTTCATGTATTTAATTAAAATAATCATTAATAAATAGCATGCGCTTTAACACGAATATAATTATTATAACATATACAACGTTTTCTTCAAACCAGTATTCGTATTATATAAATATTATATAAATATATTATTAGTGTTGTGGTTCCAGATTGTAAGGCGTTTGCTCCTAGTGGTAAATAATAATATTTTCAGATGTAAATACGGTAGATGTTTTGAACATTCAAATAATATACTAAAGGCTCGAGGAATTACCCAGATCATGATGTCTTTTCACAAAACAAGAAATGTGTGTTCATCAATTAATATATTAGTATTTACTTGAAAAACGTTAATACGGGATGATCAATGAAAGCAATGTTGCATACTTAAATAGCAGGATTATTTTCAGAAGTCACCACCTAAGTAGTGGAGCACAAGGTGAAATTATAAACGACCATTTACGATTTCAACATTTGGGTGGGAAGGGTGTGGTTGGGGGTTGTAAACAGAAAGCAAACAGAAGCATGCATGACGAATCCTTATTTCCTTTAGGCTTTGGGCTATGTTACTCTGCATAGGGATCTATCCACAGAGACATGGATTCAGCTAAAGTACAGCCAAAACACTCATAAAAACATCTCATAAAAACAAACAAGCAATGATTTTTGTCTGTGCTGCCAGGAAGTGTTTGAGACAAATGTTGTTTCTATTGAAGCAGAGTATACGGACACTGAGAAAAATAGAAGGCTAAATAGTCTCATGCAGAAGCAAAATGAAAAAAAAGCTTGAAACGAAAATCACCCTTACGGTTGAGTCCCATACATTCTCTCCACTCAGATAAGGTAACTTTTTTGTTGTTATCACTGTCACAATAACGTAAAAAGTTCCGCCTACATTTTCTAGGATAACTCTTATTTTTTAAGTTTGTTTTTCTAAACGTCTTCCATTCCTTTCGATCCAATACCTGTAAAATAGAATAACATGAACCTATTATTAATTGTAACAACTTAAATGGTTACAGAAAAATAAATTATTATTGACATATTAAAGGAGTAGCCTACTGCCATTTAAATGTAACACCGTATAGTGCTAGGAGTGAAAACAGTTCTGTTCTGAAACTACATAGGCTACTCTTACAGAATAACAAGAGGTCTTTTATGTGCACTTTCCCACAGGCATGATAGTACATACCACGGCCTTTGATGAACTATCCATGGATGACTGGTTGGAACCGAATATAGCCCAACGGGTCTACTGAGGTGTATTGATCCTGTGACCTCTCAAACCTCAGGCGGGCGCTCTTGTGCCGAGCTACCTCCTAAAGATGGCGGGTAGGATAATAATTGGCCGTCAACAATAGGTATACTAAGTGGAATTCGGCGGAACTTCCTGCCATGCAGGGATCTCATCTACTGGAAGTTCAGAGATAAACGAGATGGGAGGGTAACATGTTCTTCCTCGTTCAGGCCGTGACCCAGCGGGATCTGCCAAAAGATATTCAAAATAGCAAATAAAATGACGATATTCGCCAACATGTGGTGGAAATATGACAGACGATAAGGGATATCTGCTTGACGTATTTCGGCACTTGTTGATTCCTCTTGTAGGCGGAAATATTTCTATTAGTAATTACTCACAATCTTTCTTCGCGTTTCTACAAATAGTCTGTGTAAGTTTACCCTGTAGTATTCGTAAATGGAAGAAAACAGCATTGTTTGAATTCTAATAGATAATTTTCAAATAAGTCGATTGAATATTGTTTGTGAATAGATAGCATCGGCCTCTTTTCTCTGAAAACACAGCTTTGTATATTCCGAAGAAGCTGACACACATTTTAATATATATATATATATATAATTATATATCCTCTGTATATTATCATCTGTTTAGTATGTCGTGACCTGATTTAAGTCGACAACACAATTTGCGTCATGGAATTAATTTAATTTAGTCGGCAGCTATAATTCCTATTAAGTATAAATAGACATCATTAACGCACACGTGTCTTACCCTGTTTCCATTAATATCAAGAGACAAGAGCTTCCATTCAGCTACTTTCTCTCTAATCTCGTTTGATTTTCTGTGGAAAAAAACCAATGCTATTAGCTCAATATTTCTTTCAGATGTGATATAGAGATACTAAACTAGTTCCAGTCAGAATCCATGCATTTACAACGAGTGTTTTAATCGTACACCAGAAGTGGAAGCACGAGATATATAATTATTGTACTTTAGTAGTGTCGGAAATAGAATAAAAATGATTTTCGTCGATTATTTCTTTCATACTAAACTGACAAGTAAATAGTTTGTAAATATCTAATCAATGATACTCTACCTAATTTAAAATGTTCTTGTTTGGGCTCTCGTTGATGTAGAAGGTGGTGTTTACTCTTGAAATTAATAGAATGATATATGTAAACAGATGATTTGCACACTTTATTGCAACAGACTATACCAAGTAAAGATGAACGTGTGTCAATTTCATTGATGTTGCAATATGTGAGGGACCATCTCACAAGTTTACTAAAATGTATCACTGTCACTGGAGTCTGTGCTGTCATCGACTGGAATGATCAGTGAAGCTACTTTGGCGAGGTGCACACCGTCACGCTGATTATATTCTGCTTCAATCTGCAGAACATGATCCTCAGCTTTTTGTCATACCGCTGGGGTAATCCTAGCAAAGGATGCATACACTAAATGCCTCACATCCGAGAATTTTAATGCAATGTTATTCCTGGCAATGAACTATTTGCAGTTTGGCTAGCTGCATGTCTTCGTCACGTGATCCAGATTTTCGCGCCAAAATTGTGAGCGATTGAATTCTCTTTAAATATTCTAAACAAAATTATTTGCAGCACTCCGGATGTGACGTCACAAATGATTATACTTTTGTCTAAAAATAATATTGTTTTCTGCACTCTCTCACCTCGATCTATATTGATTTTTTCCTAAAATCTTTTGAATAAAAAATATGTGCAGCACTTTTCTTAATTCAGTCTTGTATCCTTGGGTGAGTGAGTGAATATTTGTTTGTTACAAAACGCGACTGAGTGCGGCTCGCTTCGTATAGCAGATAATCAATCATTCTGATTGGTTGCCTGGACAGCCAATAAAAAGATAGCTGTCAGCGATGAAGGATGTGGTGAAAAGTGCGTTCTAATGAAAATAAAGCGTCAAATGAAAGCGTATCAAGCCAAACACTGGCTAACCCTAATGACCAGCTAATTGGAAAGAACTGAATGCTTGATTGGCAATCAATAATGAAAACGTAAACAGATACAGCCTTTTGTTGGTTATTTTTATCGATAATTTGCCAGATGTAGTTATTTTTAAAACAGTTTTTTTCCTCACTGATTAGCTTTTATTAGTAGTACGTGTATGTTTTGTATTAATTTGTTGTAAAATGTTTATCAATGTTTGTATATATTAACCATAGACATTATTATTAATTTTATGTATTATGTAAGACAGTGAACATGAACTTGTTCAATGCCTATGTTTCTGTGGTCAATAAATGTCTGTGAAACGGCTTTTCAACACTATTTTACCAAACTGTTAACTCTATACCTATAGTTAATTTTGGGAATAGAGGATACTATAGGATCTATCATGTAATATCAATTTTATTTCCATAGTGATACAAGATAAAGTTTGTTTGTTTAACGACGCCACTGGAACACATCGATTATAAATCAGCGGTTATTGGACGTCAGACGCA
>JAULBR010105140.1:0-10777 GCA_032355825.1 Melanodrymia aurantiaca | reverse complement strand
CGCCCCCCCCCCCCCCCCCCCCCCCCCCCCCGGGAGGTCAGAGGGCATGATGCCCTGGGAATTTTTTAACCTTGAGTGGACAAAAACGTGATTTTCTGGCGTGTGTAAGGGCTTTAAAAGTTATATTTTTAAACCATGATTTAAACAAAGTCACCGGGGATAGGGTGGGGAGTGGGGTGGGAATGTAAGATGTGAATTAATGGGTTAAGCTGATTAATATGTTGTTAATGACAAGCTCTCTACATGGACAGACAGTAAGATGTAAACAATACTGCCCAGGTAGATTGTTCTGTAGTTTTTTTGAAAACCTGAAAAATAATTGAAAAACAAGTCAATTAACAAGGCAACAATAGTGAACACTCCCATATCATGTACACGGACAATAAAAATCGTCTGGAATTTGTGTGAGATTTAATTAAATCAGTGTAAAATTCACAACAAGTTTCTAACTGCCCACAACAGCGTTCCATTATTCTGACAGCTTGTTCGCCCTGAAATTCACAATACGAACATGTCTGCGCTTTTGTGAACATTTCCGTCACCTGGGTGAATACCGTGACCGTGGCGTTTCGCCACTCGTTTATTAACCCGTAATGGTAGAGGCTGGAAATAAATACCCTTAATAATGGACAGTATGCCCCGCGGAGTTATCGCATCGCAAGTAGGATCTGGGATCTAACACGCAGAGGTGGTCCACAACAAAGGAACGCCCGTTAACTCTCAGTTTCAGATTAAAGGTAAAAAAAATTACCACAACAATTATTTTCATTATAACGCCAATACGGAAAGATCCGAATAGCCTAGATAAGGGAAGTAATCCTAACTGAGATGTAGATTGGGCTGATTTGAGAAGCGCCTCCTGTCGGTATTGGGTGTGAGTTTTGTACATGAAGATATTCTCTTGATATCTAGAGTGATGGGCGTTTAGTTTGAGAGATACGAAACGGTGGCTCAATCTGTTGATCTGGCGGTCACGTGTACAGGAAATTAACGCTGGTTGGCTGTTATGCGGCCTCTTTGTGACCGGAAGTGAGTTGTCTGCGTGCGACAAGCTATAAACATTTTGTGTCGTACGCTGCTGATTTAAAGGTGATGTTTAATCAAATTAGATGCCTATTGATCGTAACGAATGGAATTTTCCAAACCACATTAAATTGTAGAGCGTTATTAAAATAGAAATTTAATCTGTGTTACATTTTAATTTCTCTAACCGCGAACCCATTTTTTTTTTGTCTTACAATTCTTGTATCTAATATTCAAACTAATTATCAAGTATATTTGTAAAAAAAACCTAAATTCACATCAAGTAATTAATCACAGCCTATTTGATGTCAAACGCACAGTTATATCGATATTTTGTCGGAGGAAACCCGCTGCCGTCACATAACGTACTCTTCTTCGAATAACAGCAAGGGATGTGCACTTTCCTACACAGGATACCACACACCACGGCCTTTGATAGACGAGTCGTGGATCACTGGTTGAAACTGGAAACAACTCAAAAGTACCCTTGAGGAGAATCGATCCTTCGACCCAATCGAGCCTCAGGCGGAGGCTCTTGCGCTGCACGACGTCCCGCTGGGGAGGTGCTTGTGTACCCCCTGAATCTCTGAATCATGATGTCTTGTTATTATTGCACAATGTCCGAGATCCTCAATCTATCAATTCACTAAACCGGCTCACCAGGACGTGTCAGAAAAATACGAATAATGTATTCTTTGCCCATTAACTCAATACTGAATACGAAACTACTCGGTGTCTGGCCGACTTTACCCCGCTGCTGTGCCTGGGCGTCATCCACTGCTGTGCAGACGTCTATCGCAGCGGAATTTCTTTTCGTCTCTTTGCAGTTAACTAAAAACTATTTACACTGAGCTCATGAATGCTAAATCCTGTTTATTGTGTCCCTTCACACATCATTTAAGTCTGTGTATGGGAGTGCTCCAAGATACGACCCTATCCCCTTTTCGAGCAGGACCCCATGCCTACACCTGGCGCTGAAGCGCACATTAAAGTGACCGTAATTCGTGGCACGGAGGTATCTCCGAAACATATTTCTCTCAACGATGCATGTTCCGTGGCTGGGATTTTAAAAACATAAAGCTTTTATGGCCGTCTGCGTGCTGGGCTGTTCTCATATATTTGTTTACGCTACTCATAGAGCAACTGAAGCCAATTGGATGATGCATGAACTTTGAACGCCTATCCAGAACGTACATGTATATTCAGATGGAAAACGTACAACACCGGCCTCCGTGGTGCAGTGGTTAACGCCACGGACTACAGGCTGGTAGGAACGGTGTTCGAATCCCGGGGGTGGATCTCACTTTCCGACTCCAAACCAGAGTGAGTGCTCCGCCAGGCTCAATGAGTAGGTGTAATACCACTTATACCGACCAGTGTCCACAACTGGTTTAACAAAGGCCGTGGTATGTGCTAACCTGTCTGTGGGAAAGTGCATGAAAGATCCCTTGCTACCTATCAATTTGGAGTAGCGGGTTTCCTCTCTCATACTCACACTAACTTCTGTCGCGGACAGGCAGTCAAGACAGCTGGGCTGCATGACCATGACAGACATGCTTGAGCCTTAATTGGATATAAGTATGTAAATAGACCTTAATATAGGCATTGCCTGTTAGTCAATCCTCAATAAATAAATATTGTTTAAAAAAAAATATATATATTGGTTATAACTAACTAACTTAGTCTCTAGTTAGCAGTATCTTTTTGAGATAGGATTATTAGCAGTCTGTAAAATGATCTTTACTGTAATATATACAATAACCTACTCAACACTTGGAATTAATTTCACTCAAGATAGATTATCCGTAAGTTATTATCAATATGAACATATCCCGCTGTATAATGTTCGCAGGTGATCAGCGAGCGAGACATTCTCGGCACACAACTGGTGCGACGAAACGACGAGCTGGCTCTACTATATGAGAAGATTAAAATCCAGCAAAGTGTCCTCGGCAAAGGTGAATTCCAGTACAACCAGCGCATCGAGGATCTCCGAGTTCTCAAACTGGAAGTTAGAAAACTGAGACGTGAAAAGACAATTTTACTGAAAAAAGTTGCTCATGTTGAAGATCTTAGGTATGTCTTTTACAATTACTGTCAAACCTGTCTTAAGCAGCCACCTAATACAGCTGCTTAATACAGGTCACAATACACTAATTTGGTGGAATATTATGGCGACCCCTTAAGACAGGTGGCTGCTTAATACAGGTTTGACTGTATTTTTCAAATATAGTTATAAAGAGTTAACATTTATTATGAGTGACTTCACGTTTGAGTTATTTATAAATGTTTAGATTTTACATACTTTGACATTTGCTTACTATTCTTCATGTTATTGTCACAAACAATCATCAAGCTTTCTGATACCGTGTTGATCCTTATGTATAATGCAAAAAAGTAGTTTGCCTTACAATTAAACGAAACTATGCTTTTCCTGCAGTAAATTCTTTTATCACACTTGTGACAACTTATAAGATTAATTATATATTCAGAGTGACATAATAATATGATAATAATGAACTGCTGTATCTATTTTAATTCTTTTTAGAGTCTGTTATTAAAAGTAATAACGTTAATCCACATTTACAGACCTGTCAACCTTGCACCCTGGAAAAACAGGAAACTGGGCCCAGAAAAACAGGAGATTTGACCCAAAAAACCAGGAGATTTATGTAATAAAATAAATAACGTCTTAAAACATTGTTTTACATATAAATATTGAATGTTTATCAAATCTGTTCACTTTGTAGCAACATTAGCTCACTTATGTTCATTATTATACAATTTTGTTGCTGCTTTAGCCAATGCCAATGTTTTTTCATCAAATTTTGTTTCATAACAACCGTCTGTAGCATTAACTTTACAGCTGATCAGAGCACAAAGCATCTAATTGTCCAGTTCAGACCGTCCTTCTGTCTTAATCTTTCGCACAGTGGAAAATATTCTCTCTGTGTCAGCATTTGAGTTTGGAATGGTAGCAAATGTTACTAACTGTAAGTGTTAACAGCCTCCCAAACCGGGTCGATCCCTCCATTAACTTTACTTTTCTAAGACGTAACCAATACTAGTCCAAACGCAGAGAGCTTGGTGGCAACTCATCAGTTGGTGTGAGGGTGTAGTCATCAAATGCTTCACATGCATCTGTGATGGGAAATCCTACGGTTTTAGCCCAAGACATAACTGAAATAATAATAAAAATGATTTATTTACAGGCGAGAAGTATACCACAATGAACGAGAGCTACTTCGTAAGAGAACCTGCTGCAAAGCCTTGGAGGAGGAGCTAGAGAATCCAATGAATATTCATCGGTGGAGGAAGCTGGAGGTAATTAATTGTCAATTATAAATTTGGGGCATCTCAGTTGTCTTGTTTGCCTTATGAATACCAAAATCAATTCCTATTGTGGTCAATTTTAACATTTTTCAATAAAACTCATAAGCAGCAACAGATGGTAAATTATTTTTTAAATACACTTGCCACATTAAAAGTAGATACTTATTTGCCCCAATTTATACTATACCTAAAGACCCTCAACCGAAATTTGTGTCTAATGCTTCTGCTCTGCTGCGTCTGCAGACAATTGCAGTGACCTTAAAAGTGTTTGAACAATTTGGTTGTGTTTTGTGGAATTATTCATACAACCAGGCGATTAGACAAAAGAAATGGTAGATTCATATTACTTTTCTCTCATGCTTTATTCTTCTGCCAAATAGCCGATGTCTTTTTTCGTGCTGGGGTGTCGTTAAACAACAATATAATTATTCTTCTATAGGGAAGTGACCCGAGCACGTACGAAATGGTGCAGAAGATCCACACTCTTCAGAAGCGGCTGATTCAGAAAACCGAAGAGGTTGTGGACAAAGAGATGTTGATTCAGGAGAAGGAAATACTGTACCTTGAGTTGAAGCATATCCTAGCCCGGCAGCCTGGGCCTGAAGTTGGCGAGCAACTCAACATGTACCACAGAACACTGAAGAACAAGACAAGACAGATGAGGGTATGTATCCGCTAATAAGATGCAGTTTGTACATTATTGTGATCTCTTTCTTGTTACAGTCAAACCTGTCTTAAGCAGCCACCTAAGGGAGTAACAAAAAGTGGCCTCTTAAGACAGGTGGCTGCTTAATACAGGTTCTTATGCACCATAATTGATGATTTGGGAGAATATTCTGGTGACCCTTTAAGACAGGTGGCTGCTTATTCAGGTGGCCGCTGAAGCAGGTTTGACTGTATATGTTTTTATCTCTTGACCAATGTGTGCTAAGAGCAGTTTTTGTTATTTTTGTTCTAAATCAGTATCAATGATTTTTATAATTATTCATTTTTGTTTTAAAATCTCAAAACTCGAAAAAATATATATACCAATTTGACTTAAATTAAATATTAATTGTGCTTTTACATTTTTGTTACTATAAAATATGTCATGAAAATGCTCGGGAGAAAGCAAAATGGTTTTCTTCATTTGTTTCAGGCCATGTCATCAGAGTTGAATGTGTATCAGTCTGAAGTTAATGAGTATAAGTACGGGATTGAAAGAATAGCACGTGAGCTACAGGATGTGAAAAAGAAATACTACATGCAGAAAAAGAAAGAAATCCAAATGCGGTATGTCTATATATTTCCCTTGTTAAGAAGTGGGAAGGGACTCAGTAATGAGGCATCCACATGAGATCTGATTCATTACACAGAGCTTTTTTTAGTTGTTATGAAAATAGTATATGGGTTAGCAACACATCGCATCTGTAGACCATGTGTAGTAATTACTAAATGAGTAATGTTATCATGATGATTTGTGTTCACATGAAAATCCCTTCCCTAACTAAATTCATTAATTATCATAATTAGAGGATTATTAGTTTAAAGCTGCAGCATGCTTATCTTTTGATAGGATAGCAATTGAAAAATATGAAGACAAAGCAGTAGAGTACACTTATTATCACACGTTTTCCCATAACATTAAATGTTTAAAAATAAGGGACTGATTTAATAAATAAAAATAAAAAACTTTTTTTTGGGAGAAGAGAAAAAAAAGGGTTACGCAAAACAACAGTCATTGCCACAATTTTCGAAGGCCTGAAATACATTTACACATGAAATACATTTACACATATTTTCTGTGAAGCAACGAGAATGATTGATTAAACTGTTTTGACTTCTAGGGATCGTGACAGAGCCATCAGGAAGGCTGGGATTTCTTCCGTACGGCCGCACCGTACTGATACTCCTCATTTCACAGGCGGTGGCTTTAACCTCAAAACTACCAAAGGTGCTGCATGATTGCACAAAACTTGTTCAAAATACTCTCATTTCTGTGATAAATATGTTTTGTTGTTACTCTGCTCTAGTTATTTTGTTACACCAATTTCATCAACGATTGTCATTCATTAAATTAGGGGTTTCCTTAGAATTGCCTTATGTGTGTAACATTACGATAACCAACAGTACACCTGAGTTGGAAAGTGGTTGAAGGCAGAGGATTTGGTGGTTGGGGTGGGGGAGGGGAGGGGAGGTTGGTCTTGCACTTAAAATGTTTTAGGCATAAGTTTATGCAACCTATATTATACACCTTCAATGTATGGCAGCCAGGTTGGTGTGTATTTTTTAATAAACATTTACTAAAACAAAATCCATTTAGAAAAGCCAAACAGCATTTATCTATGGACATGATCATTTCTAATTGAATGTATGCATTTCGTATTGAGCAAATTCCAAAAGATAGCAATATACATAATATATAGGTCTATATAGTATACCTCAAGCATGTTACCCATGTTGTAATTATTTGTTTTTTAATGCATTAAACTTGTTGCTAAAAGTTTTGTTGTTAAAGGGACTGTTTCGATATCCTAGGAATTTGACCCATAATAACACAATTTTAAAAATCAAATTATGCATTAATTGCCTTTTCTTGCTAAATGTGTCCAGTGTGTTTATAGAAGTTTAGGTAACTCGAATAATTTTCATGTCTTAAAAATTAGAAAAATTAGAAATATCATAAGAATGAAAACCATGCAAAATGAATGCAGCTAAAGTCCAAACTTAATTTTTAATCTCTATGATGTGATGAGTTCTCTACAGGCGACTATATATTCATGCTGAAGTATTGTTAAAATGTTATTCAGTTTAATTTTGAGTCTGGTCTTGGAATCATAACTATTTATTTTTATATACACTTTACCATTATCTTGGTTTACAGACTGGATACCTCAGTCAGAATTATTGAACTTACAGACAAAATTAAATTTGCATTTGTGCAGTTACGTGTTACACATGGAAGTAAATGTTGGACTATAATGGTCGTTTATTTTCTTCATTTATTCTTAAACAATCCTTAAATTGTGTTTATTGCAAATTTTGGTTATTTTGTTCTATATGAGTAAGTTAAATGAAACATAAAATACATACAAACCTGCAATTAACTTCTTGGCTATATGTATATCCAACTCCACTGCTGCCTATGCTTTTGTTCAATTCCTCTGCTGATAGGGTCTTTCAGTTTTTCAAACAACCCTCTGAATCAAATTCTCCTACTGCCTGTATCCTTGTTTAAAAAGCCTTCTGCATTTAATTCCTCTTCTGCCTGTGCCTGAGTTCAAAAACCTTTTGTAACTAACTCCTCTGCTGCATGTGTTCAAAAACCTTTCTACATCTAATTCGTTTGGTGCCTGTAATAAAAAATCTTCCTATATCTAATTCATCTGGTGCCTGTAATAAAAAGCATTCTGCATCTAAGTTCTCTGCTCCTTGTGTTAAAAAACATGCATCTACATGTAATTCCTTTGTTCCTGTGTTCAAAAACTGTTTGTATCTAATTCTTCTGCTGTCTGTGCATTCAGTTTTTTATTAACCTTCTGCATCTAACTCCTTTACTGCATGGGTTAAAAAGCTTTCTGCATCTAACATCTTGGCTTCTTATTATTTATATCAAAATGTCGCTTGTTCATACATGTACATGTATGTGCATCGACAAATCTGCAACTAACGGCTCTGGCTGATTTGATGACAATTGGCAATTACATGTAGGTGTGTATACTGCAATGCCCATTATACTACATTAGTTTTCACTTGTATGTCAAAAGAAATGAGGTATGGCCTGATCAAAAGGCTTGTTAAACATATTACAGTACATTTTATTAAACAATTTGGGCAGTTTGGCAATTTATTGTCTCAAATATACTGCACACACTGGGTGATAAAAAATATACACAGTAACTGTACATGCAACATAATGTTCTTTTTGTAATAATTTAACGTTTACTGACAAGATTCAATACCTATCAAAATATTTTGAATCTAGAATATTTTTATTGATGTACTAGTTTACCTGCATTGATTATGATGTAGTATGTTGTATTAATCCAGTTGTGATATCAAATCTCTGATTCAAGCTGAGCACAAGACATTAAGTTCCTAAATGCTTCTCTGAATGCACTGTTCATATACACATACACCAAAAAGTTAGTACTAGAATTCAGAAATAGCAAAATGAAGCTGATGATCCTAAAGCTCTGTGGTTGTATGCCGAAGTAACTACTAACGCTATATATAACAGATGGTAGCCAAGATATAAAGAATATTCCAAAAACAACAAAGAAATGTTTAATCAACTTCCATGTCTTCCGGGGACCTAAATTGGTATTTCTTTGAGTTGTTGAACTTAAGTCTATGATACGGACAATTTGCTGTTTAGCTACTATCAGAATTCGAATATACAAAAATATTATTAACACTGATAAAGCAACGAAAAAACAAACCGTTGCAACCAGATAGTTTTTGTTTTTGTTGATTCTATCTGAAGAACAACCAACTGTAAAGTCCAATGGGTCGTTCAGCAAGATAATGGAGGATATAACAGGAATGGCTATCCACACAATTCCAATAGCAATTCCTGCTGTTTTACAAGTTATCAGATGTTCGTATTTCAAAGGGTGTAAAATAAAGATGTATCTGTCGAGAGCTATCAGAAGCATGCAGCCACCTGATATGGTGATGAGAATCGGGTGGCAGTATGACATAAATTCACAAATAATTAGGTTATCATTCAGGACGTCTTTTGCCCAGACGAACATTGAAGCCCTGATTGTTTGAGCGATTCCGATCATGATATCAACAATTGCTAACGAGACGATGTACATATTGGCGACTATTTGGAGTTTTTCTGTTTTCCAAACTGCCACAAGTGTTAACGTATTTCCGAAGCATACCACAAGCAGCATCACAATGGAAATAATAATCATGGTGGTTGGAATTACACTAGACATGTTTTCCATCTTGACCATCTTCATTCAATAGTCTTTAATGCAATAATACATATATTGTTGTCAACTTCTTTCATGTAGCATTCAGATAATCATTGTAGACAAAGCCTTTTTTTTCTGAACAAGTTGAAGGTTTTTTTTTAAATCAATGTATTTTTCATCAATATCTATTGTTTTTGATGAAACTCAAAGAAAACTTGTCCGAACGTTTTGCAAAAACATGTCTCTCAGCCAAGAACTTAACATCGTGTGCATGTCTGTGTAAGCCACCCACTGATAGACTTGCAATATTCTGCTAATAGGAAGTACATGTGTCAGGTAAGCCTACATGTAGATCTACTTACTCCATATTGATAAAACCAAACAAAAATAACATGCTAAAATCTGTTATGTTTAAATATACATCTCTCTATACTTTACTTTCAATTGATTTATTTTTACTCTTTTATTTACAAATTATGGTTTTACAGTGACAAATAGACTGAGTCTATTCTATTTGTTTGAACAAATAAACTGAGTCTATTTGTCTAACAAATAGTTTTTTTTTTAATGTACCATACACATTTTGATTCACTTAGTAGTTATTAATGTAACTATTGAGCGGTAAACTAATGGAATGACACCACTCTGTCCTACATGAACTAATGGAATTACTCAATCTGTCCTACTTAAATATACATTTACCTAGTAGGCACCATCTATTTCAGCTAATGGTTCGTGTGGATATTAACATTGTTGTACCCGGTAATTGTAAATTTAGTTTAATCATTATCACCCATGCAAACAGGAAATGTATTGACAAGTACACTCTAATCATTATAATCAGATAAAGTTGGTTTGTTTAGCAACAACACTGAAAACATTGATTAATAATCAGTGATTATTGGATGTCTAATCCACAGACATTTAAGACACATGGTCTCAGAAACAAATCTGCTGCCACCACTTGGGCTACTTTTACCAAATACAGTGTAATAAGATTACTGTGTACTTTTTATCTCCAGGATGAGATCGTTGAAATTAAGCGTAATAGCAAGAGGTCTTTTATGTGCACTTTCCCACAGACAGGATAGCTCACTCTACGACCTTTGATGGACCGGTCATGGATCACTAATACAACGATAAATAACCCAATGGGTCCACTGAGGAATATCAACTTTTCAAACCTCAGGTGGACACTTGCACTAAACTATGTCCCGCTCCGTCAATATAAATATGAATGACAATTGCAGTACAACTATATCTGCAATGTATAGCTTTGCTTCCATTTTCTTTCATATTGGGATAATAAATAATACTTGGTAAAAAAGGAATAGATTCCTACCTACACTAAACAATATTGACTTGTTACCCTAAATGGAGCGGGACATAGTAGGTAGAATGTCCGCCTGTGACGGGATGGGTTGAGAGATCGATCCACCACAGCGCAAAACATTTTTATGGGCTATTTTCCATTCCAGCCAGTGAAACACGTCTGGTTTATCAAATTCCGTGTT
>JAULBR010105129.1:0-10778 GCA_032355825.1 Melanodrymia aurantiaca | reverse complement strand
GACACTGGTCGGTATAAGTGGTATTACACCTACCCATTGAGACTTGCGGAGCACTCACTCTGGGTTTGGAGTCGATATTGAGATTAAAAATCACATATGCCACGAATGGGAATTGAACCCAGTACCTACCAGCCTGAAGTCCTTAGCGTTAACCACTGCACCACTGTATATATTATATGATGTAAATATCTGTAACCAATGAACGGTGTGTTTACGGTGAATAAATTATTATTATTTCTAACTTGATCTTTCTGTTCTTTTTCTCACTTCTCTAGTTCTCACAGGTCAGGCGGGCGCAGTTCGGTAAAGTTATATTTTTATTATTTCCCTTGAGTGTTTGGTGTGATTATAACATTATTGTATAACATGACAGTGCTATAACTTATAGAAGAATGGCAAAAGGTGTAGCAGAGGGGCGGGTAAAAAGAGTAAAAATGTTGAAATTATATATTCTAAATACATTTTGGTCCCATATTAATCTGAAAGTGGATCAATGCCCAATATCTTTGCCTTCCCACCCGCTCCACCCCCCCCCCCCCAACTCTTTCTACGCCACTGTATGGTCAGCACAATGCTATAAGATTATACGTTTTAGCGTGATTTTGTTACGAATTGTTTGGTTTTCGTACAAGTGTTATATACACAGTATTATATACATTTCCTAAATTTTCATTGGACGACGAACACAACGCTCCATGTTCCTTCACGATTTTTAGATATCAATGAAATAATATTATTTGTTCTACAGATGTGCACCTTTTCCTTGTTTTACGTGTGTAACATTATTCCAAATTCCATTCCATTTACCGTCCAGGACAGAACACGTCTAGGAGAGGTGAAAATAATGTGCGAACATTTAATAGGTGAAACAATTCAATTGCCCAATATTTCGTTTACCACTCACTTTTTAATGCTGTTCTTTTGGAGTTCAGTGTATTATTGCGTAGCCAGGTTGATTTTCATGACGATTCCGAGATATATCAGATATAATCTGTATCAGAAAGTCGAGAAAATTCGTACGGAAACCTAACTGATAAATGTGAAATATTGACCACTGCATGTTGCTTAAACTAATTCATTATTGTTTTAATGTTAAAACTGGATATTGTGTGGGTTTTGTTTTCATAATTTTTTTCTCCTCTTTATAACAATTTTAACGCTGTTGAGTTATCCCTATATTTAACATTGCACCTTTCATACACATTCCTATTTGACTCCAACTCGTTTATTCTAATTATACGAGTGACAGTGCACTGTGGTACTATACGTTGCATTGGACGTACACTACATATAATTATTTTATAACTACTTGTACATGAATCTAGGTTGCTCTGGGGCGGTATTTATCAAGCGACTTAAGTCAGAAATAAGACTGAAGTCTAAGAAAAAACTTAAGTCGCTACGATTGTGACTTAGATTCTGAGGAAAACACAACCCCTAGACATAAGTTTTGGACATTTCTGACTTAAGTCTTAAGTTTCCTTCTGAGGTGTCTTAAGCATTCTACAAAAAATTAAGCTTACGTTGTTGTCTTACCTTATTCAATTTAATGAAACTTAAGTCAAAACTTAAGAAAAACTTACCGCCCCATGGATGTTTAAGTTGGTCATGATCATGATAGATTTAGATTCCACCCACACTGGTAAAGTCCACTGTTTTCACCAGGGGCTTTATTTATCAAGCGACTTAAGTCAGAGTTTGAGGAAAAATCCTTAAGTCTCTACGATGTTGACTTAAGTTCTGTGGAAAAAAAACCTAGACATAAGTTTTGGCCGTTTGTTTTACTTAAGTCTTAAATTTCCTTGTGAGGTGTCTTATGAATTTTACAAAAACTTAAGCTTGTTTACTGTGGATTATTGTAACTACAAACTTAGTTGTTTTCTTACGTAAGTCGATTTAATGAAACTTAAGTCAAAATTTAAGAAAAGCTTAATTTATTTGGTGAATACCGCCCCTGGTGTTTTCTGGAGTTCCAGAACTCGATGCCATGCAGCCGGATACATGCTGTGATTATATTTATATAAAATTATACTGGGCATAGGCGCGCCGGAATAGGTTCGGCGAATCCGGTATTGCCAAACAATAGTTCGCGATTTAACAACCAAAGTGTGCAAGTAACACTGCTTTAGAGCACCATATTATGTAATTTTTCTAGGGTGAGTCCCTCGGGGTCTCCACGCGCCAACATGTCTTACGTTATGCTTTTAAAATTACTAAATTTAGTAAAATTACTATTACAGTGAAACCTGCTTGAGCGGCCGCCTATATTAAGCAGCCACCTGTCTTAGAGGGTCACTATAATGTTCTCCCAAATCACCAATATTAGTGTATTATGACCTGTATTAAGCAGCCACTTGTCTTAAAGGGTCACTATAATGTTCTCCCAAATCACCAATATTAGTGTATTATGACCGGAATTAAGCAGCCACTTGTCTTAAGAGGCCACTTTTTGCTACACTCTTAGGTGGCCGCTTAAGACAGGTTTGACTGTTTTGTATCCTCAAGGGCCAATTGGCCTAATGCAATAAAGAATATCAATATAAATACGTTCAATGGGGAGAGTGTTCTGCTACCGAGATCAAACATTTTGTCACCGTTATTTGCATCTAACGTCAATGAATGTGATATGATAGTACACGATCGGTCCCAGTCACGTCATTCTAGCTCAGAAGTTGTTTTCTAAAGGTTATAATTATAGTATCCATGACTGGTGAAAACTTTCAAAACCTGTTATGGTATTTTCAGTATATATGACTCAGTATTGACACAGGGTATGACTGACGCGCACATTTTCATCATTTCTATAAACAAAAATGTCTGTGCTTATAACGAATACGCTAATCTTTCGCCAATGCATAGTATAATCACTGATTTTGCTGTTTTGTGAGTATTTGCCATTTCGACTTTGTCTTAATGTCCTTTCGATTCTGCCTTGTGCGGAAATAAGTATTAGGCTACATTGATGATTTTGTCGTTTATATATTATATGTACATGTATGTATATTTATTCTCATTAGCCGCAAGATTTTTTCTAGTCTAGGAAACAAACTACACGTATTTAAATAAGGTCGTTTCTAATCAACTGCGTAAGATTTTTTTTTAACATGCTGTCTTTCTCTTTGTGTCAACATTATATCTGTTTAATACCTGGGTTTGGGTTCTCAGTTGCGCATGAATTTAACCAAGTTAGGTCCAACTCTCCGGGACTACATTTATCACCCCCATCCAATGTGTCACACGTAATCCATCAATCAGTCAGATACCATTTCGGATATTCCCCATATGAGTGTCCTCAACCGATGCCCACTGGCGATAAGGACGCCCCCTGGTGATACGGACAACACCCGGCTCGCCAGGAGGTCCAGGTAGAGATAACTCTAAATGTCCGAACAGTGATGTTGCTGGCGTCTGTACACCCGAGTGCGCTCTAACTCCCTGTGGGTATCACTGGATCGCCTTGTGTTCAGTGATCTTCCCAACAGTCGTGGGTTGGTCCTCATCACGAGCCAACATCCACTATCACAAAAGCAGGGTGGAGTATTACTGACCCTTCAGCTCCGGTGTGCGTGTTCTTTGTTCCCTGTGTAAGAAATGTCCGAGTCAATTAGCCATATCGCGTATGTCATTAGAGGCCTGTCAGCGATCAAAGGCTGTTTTGTGGGCTGGTTCAACGGGGTTGTTGTGATAGAAGCGGTGATAACGTCAGGCAAATCTTCAAACTGGTACTTTGAGTGGTGATAACATCATTTCATGACAAATGTTCAGCTTTAGCACTTATCTGCAGTAGATAATCGCTTAATCTGGTCTACCACCCAAGGATTGTAAGAAGCAGTCTGGTTCTCGATGATCTTCTAAACGATCGTACAGATAGGTCCTCATTTTGACCTGTTACTTCATAGGTACAATATAATTTAGTTTGGTTGGAAATGTTAGTTTAAATGATATTTTGTCATCTTATTTATAAAGCTTATTTACAACTTTATAATACTACAGGCTTTTGCCTGTTGAACAATTATTATTATATATTTGTTTAACGACACCCCAGTACTAAAAAAAGACATCGGCTACCAAATCAAAATTTAATATTTGTTGGTAATAAATATTGATTTAAAAAACTATGTAATTTAATAGATACATGTACTTCATATAAGGCTTATTTTGTAGATAAAATGTTCCTAATTATAATTAATGTTAGGCGAAGACTAAAAACAGGAACTAGAACCATATCTAAAAACAGAAGGTTAACCAAAAGTATCTAATTTAATAGATACTTCATAAAAGGCGTATTTTGTAGATAAAATGTTCCTAATTTTAATTAATGTTAAATTTTAATAAAACAGTAGTTGATAAAAAAAAAACCACCATAAATATCTGCAAGTGGGATTCGAACCTACTACACCGATTTGTAAAGCGCTTGATAGTAATATAGTATAGCTTGATAGTAATATAGTAGCTTGATAGTAATATAGTATTGCTATACCCATAAATAGTCCATGCAGGAGGAAATAGGTAAGTATATAAACTTAAGAACTGTGAGTATTATTAGCTAAACACTAAATAATTTTTCGCAATTACGACATAAAGATAATTAATCACTGTCTGAAACCGGACTGGCCGGAAACAAGACGTCAGAGTGTGATTGTTTATGACGTAGACGGGTCCGCTTTGTTTATGTTGATAATAGTGATTGTTTATGCTTACACAACAGACACTCCCTTGCTTCAAGGAAGCTGGTTTCCACCCATATGAAAGACAAGTGATGAGACATCAGTCTGTAGAATGGTACTGTGAAGTGACAATGTTTAATCACTCATTTTAATAACCACGTGTCCACTTAAAAAGGGTCCGTGCATAATTTCCGAAAAAATTTTCCAATCTGAACACTGTTACAATAATGTATTATTATGTTTGACCTCCCCTCTCCCCATCATTATCCTGACCAAAAAAAAATATTGATAAACTATGGTTAGTTAGCTATAACCTATTTAGATGCTTATATCCAATTAAGGTTCAAGCACGTTTGTCCCGAACACGCAGTTCAACTGCCTTGACTGCCTGCCGAGGAGATAAGTTGGTGTGTATTAGTAAAAGAGAGAAAACCAGCTGATTATTACTAAACAGGAAGGCATCTTTGATATGCACTCTCCCACATACCAAAAGTACAGTCATGTATACCACGACCTTGTTAAGCAGTAGTGGGACACTGGCCGGTGTCATGATAAAAACAAAGCCATATATAGTTATTCAAGGTACCGTCCTGAATAATTATTTGTGTCTCGATAAAATATGGTCGGGATTTCCCTAATCCAATTAATTATTCTTAAAAAATATAACACCATTGGAGGAAATTCCGAATACAGAATACCAAACAGATCCAACTAAATGATAACTAATTGTTTGTTGTCCTATTTAAAGTGGTTCCAGTTTATACAATAATAAAATATATAAAACTCAGATTTATATTGTTGCAATGTTCAACTTTGAACAATACCAATTATACGCCAAGACTGGAGGAGTTGTATGTGTACTTAAATTAACTTTGAACTGGACACAATAAATCAGCATGCTGTCTTAATAAAAACCGGTAAAATCACCGAAACCAACGGCGACGGGGGACATAATACACAACAGAGTGAGTGCACTAATGAAATCCTTCAGTGAAAAGTTCACCATTTCGTTTCTTCGCAGTGTGTAGTTTACGACATTCGTTTCCCCTGCAATGACTCGAGCGCCACTTTACGTTAATATTCGCCACATTCCACATTTTTATTGTCGTACCTACAAAGCGTTGGTATCCTAAATGAAATACGAACACCAGTGGAGATTATAGAACTATTCTGGTGAAATGGTTTAACCCCTGTTGTTAAAATACGACGTTCTGCCTGATAACAAATCTCTTAAATTACCGAGAGAGCAAATGAAGCGAAAGTCTTTTGGTTTTATCAGGTAGTAAAAGCTAGGAAAGGATGCATCAGTGCTGCGAATAATAGTTGAGACCCCTTGTTTAGTACCGCAGACAACACGGCAGCCAATGAAAAGCGTCCAGACCAGACGCCATCATGACCGTACGAGCTGCAATTGTTGTGTAAATTAATGAAGATCGTAAATACTTTTCGAGAGTCGTTCAAGCAGGTAACAAACTCGCGATTTATTTACCTGTTTCAAAGAGACGTTTTGCTTCTTAACGTATTTATGGTTATTTATGAAGTGCAAACATTTGAATGGATAAACAGCATGTTTAAAAATGCTGTGCGCCTATGTGGCGGCTAAGAGACGATAGCAACAGCCGACATGTACTGTTCGAGAGAATAATTTACTTTTATGTAAATGCACTATAATTTCTTTCAGTAATAGAATTTGGGAATTTGTTTGCCCAAACGTCCACCTTGATAGTTAGCTTATATCCAATTAAGCACATCTGTCATGGTCACGCAATCCAGCTACCTCGACTTCCTGTCCACGACAGTAGTTAGCGTTAGTATGATATAGGGAACCCGGTACTGTGAATTGATAAGCAGCAAAGGTTCTTTTATGTGCCCTTTTCCATTGACAGGACAGTACTTACTACGGCCTTTATTAAACCAGTTAAGGATACTGGTCGGTGTAAGTGGAAGTACACCTACCCATTGCGGAGCACTCACTCTGTGTTGGTGTCGATATTGGGATTAAAAATCCCGTATGCTGCGAATGGGATACGAACCCTGTACTTCCTTTAACCCGATGCGTTAACAACTGCGCTACGGAAGCTGGTCATGACACATAACAACGTTTGAAACTTAAATAACCATCTATTTAACAATCATTTTAGCTGTCACAAAACCATGTGTCAAAATAACGATATATTTAACACAAAATAGCCACACATGAAGGGAAGTAACCCAGCCAACATTACATAGAATACAGTCCCTTTGAATCATCCATGGCGACAGACTATTTTTTTATGTTCGTACTAATTTAGTCATTTATTTTCACATGCTATTTTAAAATTTATCTCATAATCTGTGACGCACGATGTCGTTAAAACAATCAACATGTCTGGAAAAGCCAGACCTTGGAATTAATTCAGCTTGTTTTTTTCTCTCTCCAGACTTTGATTTAATACCGATCGTTGCGCGATAGGTCAGCGTATACAATTCACGCAATCAGATTTGCTGACGTGTATTAAATCAAAGTGTTTGGCGAGAAGGTTTCTCGGCGCCAAGAGAGGAGGGAAGACTTCTCTGTCTGTATGTAATACTGCTACTGTTCACTATTATTTGCCCAGTCTTGCTTCTCTTGTCGTGAGAAGTCCAAGTGATGTCAAGCAAGTGTTTTGTTACATGCAAATGACAAATGGCAGGATCCTTTGGTATAAGATCAATCGATAAAAAGCAAACATCTCTTGCGTAAGGATATAAGAATACATGGTGTGGTTAGGACTGTAACCAAGGGGACAAGAGGGCCGTTGCCACCCACCCCACCGAAATTCCGGTAAAAATTACAGAAGCTTAAAGAAAATCCTTGACCCCCTTACTATATTTTTCCTTCCAAGTTCCATGCTCGTTCGTTGCAACTGTTTAGTATTTTAGTACACACGCATTGTTAGACATAGGATACTAAACCTAATCCAAACTATTAATTTAAACAGATTAAATTTTGTTTTACACTAGCAATTATAAAATTGTCATTACCTTGAGGTTTTGCGGCCAAAAGTGAAAGTCTCGTGCAAGCCGGGGAGATTGCACAAAATTCCAATATGAATGGTTAATATCGAAAACTGACTTAAGGCTTGCAATAAATTATGGTACAATGACCAATACCATCAAAATAGAAAACTCACATAGATAAATTCATCTATTTTTTAGGTAATAGATATTATTTTTATGAACGCGTGGTTTTGTCGTTTGAGATTGATGGAAACGATATTTTTATCTCTGGAGTGAAGCACAGAATGATGTATCCTGAATTAGTAAGTGTACGGTAAAGCGTTTTAACGTCTCCATCAACCGTTCAGGAATTGATGTTGATGGAAGTTTTACTGGGAAGCTGCCACCAACTGTTGCTGTTTATTTGAGATTTTTCTCCATTTTTTTGGACAATAAAAGCTATTAGTTTGAAATCTTATTTTTTTACATAGATAAACTTGTTTTATCATAGAGGTGAAGGTTTATTGATACTTTTAGGATACAGTTAGTAATTAGTTAGTTACTAGAAGTTGGTTAGTTAGTTAGTTAATTAGTTAGTTAGTTACTACTAACTAGTTAGTTAGCTACTAGTAGTAGTTAGGTGTTTAGTTAGTTAGTTAGTTGGTCAGTTAGTTAATTAGTTAGTTACTAGTAAGTAGTTAGTTTGGTTTGTTGGCTAGTTAGTTAGTTAGTTAGTTACTAGTAGTTAGTTTGTTGGTTAGTTTATTGGTTAGTTCATTGTTTGGTTGGTTAATTGGTTGGTTGGTTGGTTGGTTGGTTGGTTGGTTGGTTGGTTGGTTGGTTGGTTAGTTAGTTAGTTAGTTAATTGATTATAGTAAGTGACACTCACTAGGGTTGGAGCCGGTGTAAAAGCAAGTCCAGTCGGAATGGTGGGTGATTCTTTTTAATATAAATTCATATGAAGTGCCTCTTTACTATTTAGTCTGTATTTCATATTAATTAATTGTTCACACTGTTCAAAACTTGTTACAAAAATTGTATTCGTATTCTGTTTTCCCTCTCCGTGATGCGTCTTATTAACACTTTATTTCCACCCTTAAAGTTACAGTCTCATAGTTACAAAATTTTATATATACTGTTTTATTTTGGAAATGTAAAGAACATACATTTGTACTTTAAACTATAATGCACACACAATTTTACAGTAAAATATGGTCATTTACTAGTAGAACATTTAGAAAGACCTTAACAGCCCACCCGATCAAATAAGCAGAATGTAAACAGTAACAAATTGTATCACTTGGTTTCATACTTCCTATCAATAAACCCCATAATCTCTGGTGGTGATTAAAACAAGATGACAGTCGTATGGAAACGTAATGAAGAATTAGCGAAAGTTGAACTCTTCGTGAGTTCATGTATAAAAACCGACTCCTGGTTACACACATGTATTTTTTTTGGGTGTATACATTTACAAAATTATTTTTTTCCTGTTAATTATGCTAACTATTTTCTGTGTGATTTATTTATGTGTTGTTGTATACCACAAATACATATTAAAATAGCAAAATATAGCACTTACAACTATGAGACAGTAACTTTAAAAAAAAAAATCTTTAGCGTTGCACTTTTTCCTACAACGCTTTAATGACGAATTATTTACTTATTCTTTTGATAAACCGCTTTAGAGATTGACTATTTACAACTCCCATAATAATGTTGAATTATATTACTAAAACTTCCGAGTTCATATTTACATCTCCGTACGCCACTAAATATTAATCATCAGCATTATATACACCTCAAACAAAGTTAAGCATCACTTAATACGTTTAATGGATAGGGTGGGGGGGGGGGGGGGGTAGCTCAGTGCAAGAGCGTCCGCCTAGGGTTAGATAGGTCGAAGGATCGATCTTCCTCAGCGGACCGGTTGGGTTATTTTCCCTTGCAACCAGTGATCCACGACTGGTGTATCAAAGGCCGTGGTATGTGATATCCTGTCTGCGGGAAAGTGCACACAAAAGATCCCTTGCAGTTATTCAAAGAAGAGTAGCCTATGTGGCGGCAGCAAGTTTCCTCTGTGACCAAGTATCAATATAACCGAGCATTTGATATCCAAAAACCGCTGATTAATAATCAATGTGTTGCAGTGGTGTCGTCAAACGAACAAACTTTATTTTTTGATACGTTTACGTTTAGTGGTGGAATACGACGACAGCTGGCGGAAGTTATCAAATCTAGACGACAAAACATCGATATAGCCAAATACGTATCTCTGCACAAGGCAGAGTTGAAGGGACATTCTGACAAAGTAGAGATGACATGTACTACGAATCACTGCCAACGCAGCAAAACGTCGTAGCTATAACTTGTATCGATACACACGACCGTGGCAACGCAATCGTTAGAACGACTTTACGCTATCATAGCGCTAAGTAACGTTTATTAAACCGGCCCCTGGTCACTCAAAATGTGCATCAACATGTGTAAATGCTAACTATTTTCACTCTTAAAATAGGCTAGACGTATTTACCTTGAACTTCGAGTTTACACTTGCTAGACTCGCGACCCAGAGGGTTGACCAATTCACACATAATTTCCCCAGCATCCTTGTCGTATAGCTCACTGATGATAAGGGTGACAGTATCTCCATCTCTCTTGACGCGGTTACGACCACCCGAACCCATTTCTATACCATTCTTGTACCTAAAAACAATACACAAATACTGAGTTACTTTAATTAAAGTAGCAAGCTAACCGAAAATGAAACATCTAAACTAGATCCCTGTCATGGACAGAATCCTCTGGCGAAGTCATAGGTCGTGCCTATAGCAGGTGTGCTTGAACAGTTTTCTGATGGAATCACACCAAAATTACTCAACCCAACTCTAAAGTAGCATTAAATTGCCAATAAACGGTGCACTCACCAGTACACGTCTGGCTCTGGGCTGGCAGAATACTGCACCGTGAAGCTCGCCTCGCCACCCAATGGACCTTTTGTATTCTCAAGTGCCTTGACGAAGTCTGGGGCTGAACCAACTGTAACAACAAAATCTCATTAACATCTCATTTCAAAAATGGATGGATGGATGGATGGATGGATGGATGGATGGATGGATGGATGGATGGATGGATGGATGGATGGATGGATGG
>JAULBR010105118.1:0-10778 GCA_032355825.1 Melanodrymia aurantiaca | reverse complement strand
TGAGTGTGTGTGACGTCAAAAGTCATAATCGTATAGTAGCAGGTTATGACTTTGCTTTAATCGGTCATCATAAACTACCAATAGAAACAGTGGTTGCAGGATAAATTACAATAAATTGGTCGCACACACACAAATAACAAGTAAATTCTGCAGATTCAGTTTATTAAATGTCAATACTATAATTTTCCAGGTGTGATAACACATGTGGTTTAGTATATTTTAGACGAGAGAGGCTCGGGTATTAGTATCTATACCACAAGCTCCAGATCACATAAACATGTCATTGTTGAAATAGAGATTTTCTGTTTCATGGAAAATGTTTGTTGTAAAAAATACAATAATATGTACTCTTCACGTAATATTTGTGAACCAATACAGAATTTAAAATTCTAAGACAAAATTCCAAGAGATTTGATTTTTGATATTTAAAAAAAATTCTATGAAAAGCTCTAAATGAGTCCTAGAAGCCAAATATGTGCAATACATTACAAGGAACTAAGTGCTAAGCATAGCAATCATGTTTGCTGTATAATAAACATGATTGATATTAATAGAATACTCAACAAGCTTCGAGGCAATACAGTTTATCTAGTACAAGTTCATTGATGTCATTCTTTACGAGCCATTGGTGAGTGAAGGATAACATCAATTCACGAGTGCAAGTTAAACAATACATGTATTGCTGAGTAGCGAGTTGGGTATTCTATTTATTATATCCTTTTTTCTCAATAGGAGAAATAGATACTAAAATGTGTAAAATGTATATGTATAGCTCGATTATAATACTACCTTGCCTTTCAAATATTTAAAGCATTTGATGTCACGCTGTGGCCGTGACCTTGCTCTAGTGAAATATTGATGATTTCAGCATAATGGTATGAACAATACAAGGTGGAAAAGATTGAAAAATCATTTCCTCCAAAATCTACCCATATACATGTAATAAATATGTATAGGTATATCTAAATTGTTTTTTCGCTATTATATAATAAATGGAAAACGATTCTCAACAAGTAGTATACAGATTTGCACACATCTACAAATACTATAAGCCTGTCATTACATTTGTCTGCTTTTAGACGTAACCTTAAAGTTAAATATCCACAACTATCCAAGTAGACATACTTTCAAAGTATGACCCGTTTAAAATAAATGATAATTCATAAAATATTTAAACAAAACATGATTGTGACACCAATTATTTAGCGAAAATGAAAACTGAAATAAAGTCGTTTTCATTTCACTAAATATCTGACTACAGCGATAGTTACAAATTTAGCCATTTCATTAAATAACTGCTTTCACAACCTAACTGTAAAATACCAAAACTCAATAATTAAAGAGAATCACTCACGTTTTTCGCGGGGAAAATAGGCACCACGTGACAAGAGGCACGGAACTCGCTCTGAGTATAAATAGCCAGTGCTCGGTCTGTCGGTCGTCACTTTCACAAATTGCGATAAAATGATTAAAGTGGCGATAAAACAATCAAAGTGGCGAAAGACTGGCGAATTTTTTAAAATATATATTTTTTAAAAACAATTTCTCTATTGCTTCACGTCGCAAATAACTCGCTGTTTTTAATACCAGGAGCAATACATAAACATTTATGCACAGCCTGTCATCAACGTTTCCATACAAAAGAACGGCACCAATTAGCTATCAAGATGTCGACATCCTCAGTTTATTGTTGTCAAAACAAGGACGCCCTTTACACTTCTATTAGAGTTCGACAGACAACAATCAAATGGTATTTGACTGGTCTGATATGTGACCGATTCAACGTGTTAAAATCAGTAATGTTCATTACTTTGGGGTTGTTGTCCCTACAGGATTTATAATTGATGTGTTTCTAGAGGCGTCGTTAAATAGAACAAACTTTACTTTTACTGTTCTTTACAGCCTTGTTTTTGTTAATATCACACGAAGTTGGTTTGAACACGAATAGTTACTTAATCTGCATAAGTATGCCGATTTGCATACCGTTATTACATGGGTTAATACAACAACATATTTCATTAATGGGTTTATGACATTGATATGATGGGTAAGTTACAGGATAAATATATACACGTATATTCATGAGTAAATATACCGAAGGCCAAAAGAAAATATCCAAACATATGATTGGTATTAATGTATTTATGTTGACATGTCATTTTGCCACTCACAAGCAATGTTCAATGTGATTCTTCCTTAAACTCATTCATCAGTTGTGAATGAAATTATTTTTAGATTACAATTAGATCTTTTTTCCTATTAATGCATTATTGCATTTACAGTTGTCAAAATTCACCTGGTATACGTTCTTTTGACCGTCCGTATAACATAATGATTATCACAAAATACTGAAGAAATCAGTAAAACTATGTCACAAAAACAGAACAAACAATATACAGAAAACAGAACCCGTGCCTTTAAAACTTTAAAGATTAGACTCGAACTTGGAGATCTAGACTATAACACCACACAAATAACACTGATCAATACGAGTCAAACCTATTTTGAATTGACTGACTGACAAGTATTTATATAATGTTGAATCCCGTTGGCTCGAAAACTGTCGGTGCTAGAGAAACTGTTCGACCCAAGCATCAGCAACTTAATATAAGAGTTTAATTCGGGACTTCGATCTTGGTTCGAGCATTACCATGTATTCGACCCTTCCGTGTTCGAGCCAACGAGATTCTATGGTACTTACATACCGGTATATTTGAAGACTAGCACACCATCCCCCAAACCCTTGAGTATGCTCTACCAAGAAAAGCCAAGACGCAGTGTCAAGGCTGTACCCAAGGTGAGCAGGTAAGTTTGAGTCTGAATCTTTAAAGTTTTATAATCTCATAGAGCCTATTGCAAACATGTTTCAACCATTTGAAGGCCCAACACTCACAAAAAACCGACACCGCAATCATGATCGGTCTTTGTATGTACATAATCTGTCTGGAAATTCCTCACTTCGGGCACTTCAACGTTAGAAATGTATTTTGGCTAGTAATAATGTCTATATTTGAACTGTTCTTGTATGAGCGATGTCTCTTTGGCTACTTGGTGTGTCGGACTGCAACATCAAGCCTCGTCCTCCCATTTTACTGGTTTGCAGACACGGCCGTCATAAAGTATCACACTGGTACTTCACAATCCAACACACCATACGACTGGGTATCCCTGCTGTCACCCGCAACCAAGTACATATTCATCTAGTACAACCTTTTAAACAACATAACTTGCAACACATGAATTGATAAAAGAGAAAGGATCCTAGAAACAGGATTAAAAGTAATGGAAATAATTGTGCTGAAAAATTACCAAAAAACCCCATCAGATCCACAGTTGACTAACAAATTCTGTGGTATGTTCTGTCCTGGCAGTAGAAAAAAAGTGTATTTAAAAGATCCCCTTTAATTTCAGTACTGTAGTAACAGCAAAATGGTTCCAAGTACTGGCATCTAAAATCTAATTTTATAAAGTGGCCAATTTTAACAGTTGTGTAACACATTATTGATTCTGTTTGGTAAAATTGCAAATGAACAAAATGTTACTGGAAGTTGGATGTATATATTATGTAAAAGTTGAATACATTTTTAAGTTTAACAAAGATAAATTTGATTGATTAAACTACTAGAGCAAGTTGATTAATTATTTGCCAGCTTTTGAGTTTCAAACAATTGTTTGTTTTCAACACATGCAAGACAGAAGGGATCATCCACTTCATTACATTATCAGCAAGGATTCTTTTATGTATACAGTTCCTGTAAACATGACAGCACATACCACATAATTTGATAACCAGGCTGATGCACTGCAGCTTGGATTTTTTTCTCTGAAGAGCATAGATCCAATGATCTCTTACACCACACATTGTGGCACTAACCACTGCACCCCTAACCATGCTTCTGAACAAGCATAAATTATAATAAATCAAATCCATAACAATGTCATATCCTTTAGAGAAAAGTTCTATGTGTGAAATGAGAAGACATCAGTTGTACTGTGCTGACTAGTTGTACTTGGTTTGCGGGATTAGACGAGCAGGGATTTAACCTCAGCAGCCCCCGGCCACCAACTCCTCACCACTTCTCTTCGTGACGGACAGTGTCGTAAAATTCTGTAAAACACATAACATCTCAATTAGTAAACTGCTTGATATATATTTGTAAGTCATAACATGCAAATTTCACGTCACTTAAATCAAACTGTTGTGAATATGAATTAGTCAAGCTACTGTCTATAGCAAACGGGTTGTCAAATATTGTCAACGTAACAGAAGTTGGGCAAGGAATTTTGCGAAAATCGCTCAAGTTTAGCAGCAGAGAGAAGTCACTTCTCTCTATAAATCTGACCTCACTTTTGGCCTGTAAATGAATTTCTCAATTGTACACAATATATTTCTATAGTTATGTACCTCCTCATAAATTCTGGGTCTGTAAAAAGTAAAAAATTGTAAAATTTTGGTTAGAATACACTGATACAAATGTTTCAGCTCAACAAATAAGTTTTATTGCTTTTATTTAAGCTAATAGGTAAAAGAAACTAGACACAGTAATCATACCTCTGAGCAAGTTGGATGGATTCCTATAGTGTCATCAAAATCAGATTTTGTGGCACCTTTCTTCATTGCTACAGCAAAGCCTTGAGTAGTCTCCCCTGCATTAGGGCCTAGAAAATGAAAGCCTATAACTTTTTCCTGAAACAAAAATTATCACAAAATTAAAATAAGTTGAAGAGATGAACTTTGAAAGTATGTAACAAGAAAAAAAAGAGATATGGACAATAATGTATTAAGGGGAAACGGCTACTTCCACAACTGAACATGTTATTGATGACTCAGTCATCATATTTTCATTCTGCATGTTTTTTCACGGCGACCAAAATAAATTGCCCCCCCAACCCCCAGAAAAAAAGCTGGTCCCGTGGGGAAAAAAAAGTGTTCCTATTTTAACAATTCCCACAGTGCTCCAAAAACAATGAGGAGAATTTGGATAAATGCTATCTAATAAATATCATTACAGAACTTGTGCCACTGTACATCAAGAAAAAAGAAGTATCCTATAAATGTATTAATAAACACGAGTAGTGTTTGTGACATCACTGTTTTATTCGTGGAATAGTAATTTTGGCTGAAAAGCATGACAAACCTTCTCGGGTATAAGACAGATGAGTTTCAAGTAGCACGCACTGGGATCTCTCTTTGGTACCGTCCACTCCAGGGGCAGGAATGACGTGTGGTAAACCTGTAACGTTATTCAATGGTAATTAATCAAACCCAATCACAAATATGCATATTTCGTTTACCTTATTGTTTACATTAAATTTGTGTATGTTGGTTTAAATCTTAATGTCGATTTATTACATAATAACCAGAGGTTTCCCCAGAGCCATAAGGCGTAGGGAGCCCCTACTCCTTACCTGTAAGTGCAAAAAGCAGCATTGATTTATGCTAAGGGCCTTACATTCAGTCGTTTGTCCCTGTACAATGTATAATGCACAATCTATACAATTTTTACTCATGAATTATACGAAAAATTTATATTATTATATCTGAATTTTGAAAATGTAAGCGCTTTAAAAACAATTCTGGGCAAAGGCCTGATAACATGCTTTAGAGCATACAAAATAACTTGAGTAAAACGTCGACTGTTTAAGCTGCTACACAGAAAGAGTAATAAAAATATAAATGACATTATTACAGTACTTTTAGTAATCATTGACTTTCAGATGTTAGTTATTTTGACATGATTCATGTATCACTAAACCCATAATTTCACCTACTAACAAATAAATGTTTGTGATCTCTGCAACTTGTGTTACCTCAATTTTGTCTATTCCAAACTTTTCAATGGCAGCTTCTTCTGAATATCCAATACTTCCATACTCGATGGGTGTGAAAACAGTTGTTGCCACATTTACATAATCACACTGTAATGCAAGAAAAATACCCCATCAAACTTAATTTTCTTCTCAATTAAGTGCAAATATGAAAGAAAAAAAATGCATTTAAATAAGTTAACAATTACAAAAAAAACTATACATTTATAGAACATTTAAATCAATGAGCTGTGGTGCAGTAGTTTTACTTGCACTAGTGAATCGATTTTGTTCATTTCGTGGGTCTTCACAGAACTTCAATTCACGAGTGAAACAAAAACTATTGTCGAGTAGCGAGTTGGGTATTCTATTTATTACCCATTGTCTGTCATTATGCTTTCGTACGTTTTCAAATGATAGGGCTTACAGTACATAGATAGATAAGTTTACTTTGTCACATAAACTGGTGTATTACGACTCTTACAAATATGCTACAAAAATGTTTACAGTATATAAAGACATCGATTAGTTTAGAAGTGGGTGCAACAGTATCTGCACTGGCCTGTAAATGGTGTGCCTGAACAATGCAACAGGTTTTCTTGAAAAGTGAGCATGATGGAGCTACATGTACACCATTGATTTCAGAAATAACACATTCTGAGTGGTGGGTTGAATGGAGATTGGAGGAGGGGTGGGGTGGGAGGAAGACCTTCGCCTGTACGTGTATTTTATCAGTGCTACTAGTCAAGATAAAACTCCGCACCAGCACTGATGAGCCCTTGTACAGTCTCTGTGCGAGGAGGCGGCCAGCTTGGATGGCAACAGGAGTGAGCTGTAGTCTGCCGTCGAGGATATCACCAACAGCATAGATATTAGATACACTCGTTCTCTCCTGCTCATCAACCACCACACGGCCGTTCCTGAAACAACACACAAACATAGTAAATATACGTACATGTACAGTCAAACCTGCTTGAGCGGCCACCTGTACAAATCAGCCACCTGTCTTAAAGAGTCACCTTAATATTCCACCAAATCATTAATTTGAGTGCATTTTGACCTGTAGTAAGCAGCCACCTGTATTAAGAGGCCACTTTTTGTTACTCCCTTAGGTGGCTGCTTAAGACAGGTTGAACTGTACATCCTTCAATGTTCAGTCTTGGCCTTCGATAACAGATTGTGCTCAAGATGGTGAGGTGAGTTGTGAGGATGGGTGGGATGAATATTGTGTGAGTGGTGGCTTGAGCTTTAAGCAGATACCAGTACCTTAATGTTTGATGTCCCTGGCAACTATACAGTTTACAGCTCTGCCTATCTCCAGATTTAGATGTCACCAACATTTACTTAAAAAAAGGGTTAAAATAAATAAAGTTTTGTTTTATTTTATTACTTCAATAAGGCCAATAAACAAAATGTTTCTGGCTTCCAACTAACCATATGGTTTTATGTGTGACCATAAACATTTTAGTGATGGGGGCAGGAAATACTTTCTTTTCTTCTTTTTTTCCAAAGAAATGAGTCAAAACACATTATTTACCTACCTACCAACCAACCATAAACGTTTTGGTTATGTAACAGGAAACACCTGTATTATTTTAATTGTCTTAAGTACCAAAACTGTTCACACTTTGTGCGCTTTGTGTAGACCGGAGTATTTTTCAGGAAGCAACACCTCATTTCCTTGTTGTCATCAGTATTGTATTCAGTAACAACCATACAAACTAAACAGTATAAAAACACATACTTTGGATTTATCTTCACTCCGACCGTCTCCAAGCCTATACCAGACGTGCAAGGATCCCGACCAATTGCGTACACAATCTGAAAGTGAAACACGACGTTTCAAGCTGCATGTATACAGATTAATACCAATTGAATCATCTACATTTTCTGTATTTCCCTGAGTTTTCACACCAATTCCTCTCCAACCCACCCACCTACACCCTGTTAATTGTTCTGAGCAGCTAGTACACATTAACAAAAACAAGTCAAAATATCAAAGGTAATTCAATGTTTTTTTCCTAGGTTTTTCTAACCTGACTTTTATGACTGTCAGATATCTAAAATACAGTTATATAGGTTAGTTAAATATTGATAACACCTAGTACATTGATCATCTCTATTATATTATATTGAGACCATTTGTCGAAATCACTGTAAGTTTGTAACCCAAGAGCCGATGATTAACAAATGAATGAACTTCAGCGTAGTCATTAGGCAAATTTTATACTCTGTTATGCCAAACTTTGGAACATACTTGTAAACAAGAAGTAATTTGATCGATGGCTGCAAACGTCAGTATGTGTGTAGTTATACTAATTGAATTGAACTCACTGTGTTATATTCACCAGTAATCTCCTGTCCATCTGCCTTTTTAGACGTCACACGATACTTGCCCGGTTCACCATCCTCAAGTTTCTCAATCTTTAGAATCAAACAGTAATAATAGGAATCAACAATCAATCTTTGAACAGTAGTAATAGGAATCAACAATCAATCTTTGAACAGTAGTAATAGGAATTAACAATCAATCTTTGAACAGTAGTAAATGGAATCAACAATCAATCTTTGAACAGTAGTAATAGGAATCAACAACCAATCTTTGGGAGAAATGTGAAGGAATGGGATAGGCCAAACGGAAAGGATTGAAGAGTTCAGATTGATTTTTTAACACACAAAATGAACACAAATAAATTTTAATTCATGCTGATAACGATAAAATATTTTTAAAAAGTCATAAAAACAAATATTTCATGCTTACATTATTGCATGAAATTATTACTTTTTTGTTAAATATAAAATGTTGCCTGACAATTTGATCAAAATCAATCACTTCACTTTTGCTTTTCTTTAGCTTGAATTCAATTATTTTAAAAATATTTGAATAACTGCATAATTTCTGACTGTAGAAATCCTCTATATATGCCTAACTGTGTGCATAAATAATACCTTGTAGGGAACAGCTCCCCGGACGAAATTAACTTTGTGTTTCTCCATGTACTCTCCTATCTTCTCGGCCATCTGGGAGTCGAAGCCCCGCAGCAGGATCGACCTGACCATCACAGTGACATCGAGACCCAGTCCGGCGAGAAACCCGGCACATTCCAGCGACACGTACGATGCTCCGACACACAGCGTCTTGCCAGGACAGTACGGCAGAGAAAACAAGTCATCGCTGTAAGAACATTGTACGTTCAAATTAATAACTTTGTTGAATACTAATAATGTAAAAAAATTATGCAACCTAGGTAAATATCTATACAAAGTGTTCAAAAGATAAGATGTCATGGCTCGTTTTTTTGTCAAATTTTACCAGAATCCATTTGGATTCCCGCAAATGTACATGAAGGGAATCCACGAGAATCCAATTCTGCATGTGTTTTTTAATAAATATTATTTCGTGACCAATACAACTATTTTCATGTGTGAATGGTATATCAACCAAACACTTTTTTTCTCGATTATTGAGATTACGTATGGGAAACTAATTCAATGTGCTATGGTATTGTCAGCCGAATTAAACACATTGGAAAACTTGGAATGTAAATTTTTAGTACGGGAATTCAAATAGATTCCCGTGTGTTTCATTTACGGGAATATTACGGGAATCGGATTCCCGTCGAAAAACGAGCCCTGCAGACAGGCTTGAACCTTAATTGGATGTAAGCTTGTAACTAACTACGATGATCACTTACCGCTCCATTCTGAAATAAAGACGCATCGTAGCGAAGCAGCAACATGACTCCGAAGAAAGCGACAATGCTGTGCCAGAGTCCTGCAAAATAAACAATTCGTCAAGCTCAATAAGACATATAAGTACAGTTGAATCCCATTGGCTCGAATACCGTCGGTGAATGTTTTTTTGCACAGCAGCATGTTTCAGAAATATATACATTTGGTCTATAAAGCTAAAATATGTGTGATTCCAGTTTCCCGAACAACCCTAATTTTATGTCTTGACTATACAAAAAAAAATTTCCCTAAAATATAGAGTTGAATCCTGTTGGCTCGAACACTGTCGGTGCTCGTAAAACTGTTCGACCCATCGGGTAGTTCGACCCAACCATCAGCAGCTTAATATAAGGGTTTAGTTCGGGACTTCGATCTTGGTTCGAGCGTTACCGTGTATTCGACCCTTCCGCGTTCGAGCCAACGAGATTCTACTGTATCTTATACTGGGAAATGCTATATAAAAAAGGTTTGTTTGTTTAACGACACCTCTGGAACACATTGATTATTAATCAGCGGAAACCAGCTGCTGTCACATAGGCTATTCTTCTTCAAATAACATCAAGGGATCTTTTATGTGCACTTTCCCACAGACAGGAAAGCACATACCCCAGCCTTTGATGGACCAGTCGTGGATCAGTGACTGAAATGGGAAGTAACCCAAAGGGTCCACTGAGGAGGATCGATCCTTCAACCCATCGAGCCACAGGCAGACGTTCGACCCCTAGACTACTCCTGGGAAATCATTTATTTCTGAGGGCTTAAATTATCTTGGTTTTGTTAAAAAACAGATTTCATTGGATACTTGAACTCACCCATACTATTCCACTGACAAAAGTATCTCCAATTTAACATCTTGTTTTTCGTTATCATCCTGAAAGAAAAACAAAGTTATACAAAGTTACGACATGCACAAGAAACCATCTTACACATGAGATAGTGAGGAAACACCCCTTGTTGCATAGTCATTGATTCCATACATACACAAGAAACTATCTTACACACACGGATAGTGAGGAAACACCCCTTGTTGCATAGTCATTGATTCCATACGTGGGGCATTTCATGGTATTTGTCACGTCCATCATAATTGTTTCTGTTTGTTATGTAAATATATACAAATATCAGATTTCATTAATATTTTGTACTGCAAATTGAAATTCCTAACAGTTGAATTATCTAACAACATAGTGTTTTGTCTTAACTAACGAAAATGATGAAAAACAATCGTGACGGACGTG
>JAULBR010105107.1:0-10779 GCA_032355825.1 Melanodrymia aurantiaca | reverse complement strand
TCCATTGACATATAGAACTAGTCATATTAAATCAGCATATTATATGGAGCAGGCAATGCTGACCTCCATTGACATATAGAACTAGACATATTAAATCAGCATATTATATTAAGGAGCAGGCAATGCTGACCTCCATTGACATATAGAACTAGTCATATTAAATCAGCATATTATATGGAGCAGGCAATGCTGACCTCCATTGACATATTATAGAACTAGACATATTAAATCAGCATATTATAAGGAGCAGGCAATGCTGACCTCCATTGACATACATGTATATAGAACTAGGCATTATTGAATCAGCATAATTATTATAATGAGCAGGCAATGTGCACGTCCATTAACATATAGAAATACATGTAGTACCAATACCAGAATCAAAGCTAATTTAGATACTTCCAGTCCTTAGAAGAACTAAAATTTTAATAGTTTATAGATGTAATAACATATGTACATATTCTTCAATTGCAATACTTAATATTACATTGTCTACTACAGATTACATAAATATAAATACATTAACTTATAATAATGTTTACTATGTAATTGGGTATTACAATGGTCTTTCCACCATTTAAAATCTCAAATATTATCAGGATGAACAACTTTCATATAGGTAGTTGTATATAAAACGTTAAACAACGTACTATTTTTGTCTATTTATATAAAAATATTGAGAAAAAAAAGTTTTAAACGAAGATTTTTTTTATGACCATTTTCGACATCATATCAATCAGTAATTTAATAAATAATATGCTACTAAACATGGCAAATATTGTATCTTCCCAAACCGGCATCTGTGGTGTAGTGGTTAACGTTACGGGCTTCAGACTGGTAAGTACTGGGTTCAAATCCCATTCGTGGCATAAGGAATTTTTAATTCAGGTACCGACTCCAACCCACAGTGAGTGCTCTGCAAGGATCAATGGGTAGGTGTATTTCCACTTACACCGACCAGTGTCCACAACTGGTTAAGCAAAGGCCGTGGTATGTACATTCCTGTCTGTGGGAAAGTGCATTATATAAAAGATCGCTTGCGGGTTTCCTTTATAATACTACCTCTAACTTCTGTCCTGGGCAGGCATTCGAGGCAGCTGGACTGCATGACCAAGACAGATGTGCTTGAACCTTAGTATGTTAAAACTAACTAACTAACCCGTAGACACCCCGTGACATCATTTAAAATAATCAAAATTAGTGTTTAAAATATAACTTTTAAAGCCCAGATGGCCAGGATATCACCGTTTAGCCCACTCAAGTTTCAAAAATTTCCGGGTGAGCATGCCTTCCTGACACCTCAAAACCCCTCGGGCACTTCGCGCTCTCGTGCACCACCTAAACGACCCTTCCCACCCCCACCCCATCTCAAAATCATGGTCACGGGCCTGTAATTAGACTATGAACTACACCCAACACACCAAGCTACACAACGACTAGGAATATAATGAATGAATGGATGCTTAACGACACCCCAGCACGAATAAATATATCGGCTATTGGGTGTCAGAAAATGGTAATAATGATGATAATAGGAATAGAAGTCCGTAGGAATAATGATAGGTCCGAAACAATGTAAAATGCTATTGGACCTACATGTACATACTGTGGAATCCTGGTCCAAACCAGACTTGTATAAAACACATAGTCTTATTGTGTGTTTTTCTTCAATAATTAAGTCTGTTACTTGTAGGCAATATCTTGTTTTATGGATCAGACCATTTGTTTCATTCTGTAAATATTTATTTTATTATTTAATCCATTTTGTTATGATATAACTGGACTTGGATTTCGGCCGAACTTGCGTTCCTTTTACACCGGTGTTTCATGTCCCTGCCTTTAGCAGCACTCCGAGGGTTAAGGAGAGCTGCAACAAGGAAAAGAATACCAAGAAAACTCGGTCTAGCACTATGGCAACCCTCTTCCAGTCTGTTTCAATTTCCTCCTGCTGCGCCCTCGATTCGTTTACTGCGTTTAACTTCCGTAACTCCTTCAACTGTTCACGAAGAATGCCTTGCAAGGGAGACAACTGGTTTGGATTATCTAGAGGCACCTTTTCGAGGTTTGGATTTTCATGGATATGAGAGATTCCGTTAACATCTTGTTTTCCAAAGCCATCATCCTGTAAAAGAAAATAACAATATTATAACATATGTATTTATAGCGTTTGTATGTTATCAGTCTCTGGGAAGTTCGAACGTAGTCACGTGACGTCGCATGGACGTGACAGAATAATATGCAGAGAGACAACATAGTAACATAGTAAACTAAACGCTATTTTATTTGCGTTAACTTAAAACAATTAATGCACGCAATGGGAGACATTCCTGACTTCCCTATATTGGCAATAGAGTTGGCTCCCTTTTAGGACCGATAGAGGGCCGACCTGGCGTTGAAGGTCTAGCAGCGATTTTGTTATAGTTAGTGACTACATCTTCTAACCGCGATTAACCACCTCTTTTTTTACAATTTAATCTTTTGGGAACTTCACGCCCCATCCTCGATTTTAAAAGGCAGGGACACAAAACGAGGCATCGTTATGTTTTTTAAAGACAATTCTTGTTCCCTGTCGATAGACTTAATTACCCATTGGGTGGCAACACTGTGAGCTTCATCATAAGCGCCACCTATTTGCTTTGTGCTAAGGGCAGACAACTGACGAATATCTCCCATTAGCGCACATGATATTATAGTGTCTGTGACAATACTGACAATAAATTGCTTGTGAGTGGAAACACTAGTATGGCTTTGTCCTCATAAACTACATGTATATCCTATACCCACGTTGCCCAAGAATAACAAATCAGGTTACAATTGTTAATAAAGTAAAGTTTGTTTTATTTAACGACGCCATTAGAAACACACCGATTATAAATCAGCGGTTATTGGACGTCAGATGCATGGTTGTGCAATTGTTAACAGGTAGTAATATGATATTACTTGCTTCTAGAACAGGAAGACTGCGACATAGACAGTTACGACCAACATGTATTAAATAATGGACGGTACATAAATGTCAATATGTTGCACAATCCGAACACTGTTCGGAAACGGGGTAAAGGGTGGGGGTTGGAGGGGGTGGGGTGGTAAAGCCAAGTTAGTATTATTTAAATTTCATGTAAACGCATTGGTTCACATTTAATCAATGTTTATTAATGTTATGATTAGGAGAGGTGGGGAGATCAAACCCAATCCTGGCTTTGATCGGATTGTGAAACACGTTGACATAATTGTATGCACTGTCCCTAAAGTGCAGGTGTTTACTGGAAGTTTCTTCGAATTGTAGACGATGGAGTTTGAGTCTGGCTCTGATTGTGGGTGAACCGGTGTAGACCTTGGCTTCATGAACAACGCTTTAGCTAGGTAGTGGAGGAAAACCGCGCGCATCCACTGCGGTACGGGTCTGCCGTGCCGGCCTTTGAAGTTGAAGTTTAGAACGACGACAGACAGCACTGTGGAGAACGTAACCAGCATGATGGCAAGGCAGAAATACACACCTAAAATTAATCATGTTTAACATTCAGTCCAAAGAGACATTGTAATATACAAGTAACTATAATTATATAATACTTAATGTATGTGTTCAACGAAGAGTACAATTTGAAAATTAATACAGATTTAGTGATCAATGATTGCGCCACCCCTTAAAATGATATATTAAAGTGGCGGATTCAGAAAATCCATTTGGGGTGGAGGTACCAATGAAGCATCTAGTAAGAGAAATTTCAAAACCAACGTAAAAAATTAAAATTAATAATAAAATTATTACTCGCAAAATGTTAGCTAGGGCGGCCGGGCCCCGGGGCCCCACCCCTAGATCCGCCTCTGCTTTAATTTAGAACAACGTCTGCTTGTTTGCCAGATCACCGTTTAAAGATCTTCACTAACCATTTTAGCGCGAACAGCAACATCATGTGATGATAGTGTAAATCGAGTAATATGCAAATAAGCGTTATGTTAACAGAAAAGAAAACCCTGTCGTTGTTTATCTACATAAGTGTATACAATTATTATAATACAATATAATTATAAACAATAACAAACGTGAGAGTGTCATTAAGCATGTGAAAACATTTGGTTCCAAAATTGTGAATGAATGTCTTTAAAATTAACCGGTGCAAGACCTGATTTCTAGTTTTAGGTGGAGGGATATATCGTGATTTTGTTTACCGAGCTTTTATTAAAAATACACTCTAATTTGTACAATATTACGCATCACCAACACGGGCGATAACTATTATTTGATACAACTCTCTTTGGTCTTAGGCCAGTACAGGGTTGTTTCCCTTGGCCAGAACTCGTGCCCATGATAGGCTTGCTCTGAATGTAGAAGTAAAACATCTTGACCTGACCTGACCTAACTAATCATCTGTCCTGAACAGACGAGGCAGCTGAATTGCGTGACCATGACAGACGTCTTTGAACCTTAATTGCATATAATCATAAAAGCAAGTAAATAAATAAATTAGAACTGTCTTTCGAATGCACATACCATTACGTACAAGGAAAAATTTTATTGTTTTATATACATACCAATATATGGGAAGTTTTCCGACGTGGGTGGCAAACTAGCTGACACAATGAGAAGAAAGACAGCAAGAGACAACAGAACTGTGATCTCCAGAGAAATCTTCTCCCCAGAATCGGGAGGAAGCAAAAACCCCAGAACCGCCACGGCAGTTATCAGCATGCATGGAAACAGCAGGTTCAACATATAGAATAGCGGCTTCCTTTTCAACGTGATGTGGAACGTGACGTCAGGATAGGGTTGTGGGCAACAGTTGTACAATATGACGTTCCTGGTAAGTGGAATTTCGGCCAGATCCCATTCTCCATCCAACATGAAGTTTGCCGTGTCTCCACTTGCAGAGCGGTTAGTGATGTCAAGAGCAAAACCATGGTATGCCCAAGATCCGAACTTGAGTAGGCACGTCTGTGTGTCAAACGGGAAGTACGTCACATCCATGCGACACAAACTCTGGAGAACGGAGGGGAAGTTGTAAGCGATGTTCCCATCGGATGCGATATATACCAGGTAATTCTTGATCCCCGGTATTGTAACACCAGCGCTGATAGGATAAAACAAATGTATGCAGTCGTATAAGAAATACCTCCAAACGAACATCCATATTTCAACATTCATAGTTCAACAGTCTACTTCTTCTTCTTATTCGTTCAAATTTGGTTCAACATCCAGAAATCAACATTCATAGCCCAACATCCATAGTTCAACATTCATAGCCCAACATCCATAGCCCAACATTCATAGCCCAACAACCATAGTTCAACATTCATAGCCCAACATCCAGAGTTCAGCATTCATAGTTCAACATTCATAGCCCAACAACCATAGTTCAACATTCATAGCCCAACATCCATAGTTCAACATTCATAGCCCAACATCCATAGTTCAACATTCACAGCCCAACATCCATAGTTCAATATTCACAGCCCAACATATAGTTCAACATTCATAGCCCAATGTCCATAGATCAACATTCATAGCCCAACATCCATAGTTCAACATTCATAGCCGAACATCCATAGTTCAACATTCACAGCCCAACATTCTCAGTCCAACATTCATAGCCCAACATTCTTAATCCAACATTCATAGCCTAACATCCATAGTGCAACATTCACAGCCCAACATTCTTAGTCCAACATTCATAGCCCAACATCTATAGTGCAACATTCACAGCCCAAAATCCATAGTTCAACATTCATAGCCCAACACCCATAGTTCAACATACATAGTTCAACATTCATAGCCTAACATACTGACGGCTGTGCGCCTGAATTCAAACCCATGAGTGTTATAGTAGCTAAACTCACCTGTCATACAAAGTGATGTCTGGTATCCACATGACGTCATTCAAAACAATCAAACTATCAACTCCTCCATAGAGTGCTGGGTCCCACTGTAGTCTGCAGTCAAACCATTTCTGAAACACGCCAACCACGGCTACAGTTTAATCTGGTTAGTTATAGTTAGTTTTTGGTAGGACTATGTTATTTCGCAGTACAAAAATCACATTGTGTACAACTATTTCCCGCTTACAAACCAGAGGCGGATCTAGGGGCCTCCGGGGCCCGGGCCCCCCTAAATTTTGCGAGTTATAATTTTATTATACATGTGTATATTAATTTTCATTTTTTACGTTGGTTTTGAAATTTCTTTTACTGGATGCTTCATTGGAGCCCCACCTAAATTAATGTTCTGGATCCGCCTCTGCAAACGATAACTCCTGAATGACGCCTTCACTAGTAATAATTATAGTCATTCAGGTGTGAGGAAAATTTAACCCAACCGGTACCGGAGTGGTGACCAAGGTTGTTTGGTATCATTAGAAAGGTTTACATCTGATAGCAAGCTGGATGTAGTAGCTTAAGGGCTGTATACCACTTTAAAGATAACCCCTACTTTCCCCTATGGAAATGATGAAAAACGCTCCATACAGATATAGTAGATAATACTGAGTATGTTCCCGTGACATAAGCTTATATGAGAAGAAACTATTGAAAACACACGAGTTTTGATATAAAAGATATCTTATGGTGAACTTGTTGGGGTTTTTTGGGTGGGGGCGGGGAATTAATTGTTGTTTAACGACAACCCAGCACGAAAAAAGACATCGGCTATTGGATGTCAACTATACCTTATTGGAATATATTATAACAATAGTATTCTATTTATTAGAATGAGCTACTTACCAACCGCATCCATAAGTTGAGGGTTAGTCGCTGTTTCGGTTCATCCTGAAATAAAAGTTGTAGAAATAATCTATTTAAAGCTATGTTATCGACATTCAATAATGTGACATAGCAATGCAGACGATGACAAGCATTTAGTATGAACAAGGTGCACATGTTTATATACTGTGACATCACTGTTTTCGTTGTTGCTAATTTTCGTGTAATTATTGGGCTAGTGCTGTCAACGAATTTAAGAGCACAACGAAAATATAATACATGTACAACCAAAATTTATTGCCAAAACTACATTTCAATCAACGAATTCAAGTACCCAAAGAAATGTTCTTTTTTTAGGACAATCACGAAGATTTATCAGTAGATCATGTACTCAATCTGCGTTGGAGTCGGTACTGGGATTAAACACCCATATACCACGAATGGGATTCGAACCCAGTACCTACCAGCCTGAAGCCCGAAGCATTAATCACAACACCACGGGCTTTCAAAGTTATTAAAAATGTCCACTAAAGAAAAGAAAATAAGACTAGGAAATTTCAGAACGAAGCACTTACCAGTTCCATAATCTGTCTAACAGCAATTCCAACCTTTGTTACGATGGCTTTGTCAACACCGCACACAGGTATTAAATTCTTGTTGTAGCCCGTGAATAGTTGCGTGAAAAGAAGGCTTTGATTTGAGTTGCTGGAAGCTTCCACAGTGGAGACTGATCAAAAACAAAATATATAATATATATATATTCGGAGATACTCGGACGTCTTCGTACTATCATCGTATATTATTCGGAAATAATCGGAAGTGTTCGTACTATCTGCGGAAACCCATCTTGGGAATCGTAGCTCACTGGTAAATATGATATGTTTTCTTTGTAATAATACTGTTATAATTTAACATAGGTATTATTTAAATAAATGTCATGAGCTTCATCTGTTATAATTGTAATTGGAATAAGTTCCAATATATTGGATACAGATGGTTTTCAATATCTTTTCTTTTTTTATTTAAAGAATAACCTAAAATTTCTTGGCACTATGAACGAAAACCGATAGTGAAACTGTATGATACCACGTAGCGAATAATACAAATGTCTTAAAATAATTTTGGCGCGAAACACGTGACGATAAATTATAGAGAAACGAGTTATACGCAACTAAACTTTATATTTCTGCATACATTTTAAATGTATCTAAGCGTAAACAGAAAAGTGAAAATGTTATTATTTGACGTATAGAAACATTGCTTGTTTCTCGTAGTAGGAATTCGATGGATGTGCAAAGTTCGAACACTTCTATCGTCTGTAGGCGCAACAGAGCGGAAACTTTTGGCGCCAAACTTGGTGGCTGCTCCCATTTAGTGTCAATAAAGTTTGCTTGTTTAACGACGCCACTGGAACACATCGATTATAAATCAGCGGTTATTGAAGTCAGACGTGTGGCTATATTGACACATGGTCTCAGATGAAACCCGCTGTCGCCGCTTCATGGGCTACTGTTACCGAACAAAAAACAAGGGGTCTTTTATGTGCACTATCCCATAGACAAGATAGCACACACCATGGAATTTGATAAACCAGTCGTGTATCACTGGCTGGAACGGAAAATAGCCCATAAAATGTTTTTGCTGTGGAGGATCGATCCCTCGAACACATCCCACCACAGACGGAAACTCTACCTCTGAGCTACATCCCGCTCCTCTAGACATTGTAGTATAGTATTAGCTGACCTGACCATGTGTGTAGTGTTGGCCGCTTAATTTAGTTATCAGGACACACCAAATCTAAATTCGCTGATTAACTCACTTCCTAATCTTCAACCCTGATCATATCATTCTAGCAATTATCCGACTTTTTCTCTCTCACCAGGTGACCGTATTGTGGTATATCATAATCCTTTTTTGATATACATCTACCCTTCAAGTTCAAGTTATTTTTATTTGCCTTAAAAGATTTACATCTGATCATTTTCATTCTAGCAATTATCCTATATACATTTCTTTCACCAGGTGACCGTATTTTCGTATTTCATAATCTGTTTTTGATACACATCTACCGTTCAAGTTGAAGTTCTTTATTTGCCTTAAGATTTACATCTGATCACCATAATAAACACTCGATTACAACCCGGGATGGGGGGGGGGGGGGTGTAGGCGGGGGTTCTACGTGTTCGATGCACGGTTGACCTGGTTCTGTTCAAGACGTGGATTCTGTTCAACGGCTGGACTCTATTGTTTGGGATATTATTGATAGACAAAGCTAGCAACATTCCTACACCTTAATTGGATACAGGCACCTTAAACTCATCCCTGCTATCCCGTCTATGGGTGAGTGCACATAAAATACCCATTGCTGTTGTTCGGTAATATTTTGAGTAGAGGGTTTCCTCTCTCATACTAACACTAACTTCTGTCGTGCTTGAACCTTAATTGGATATAAGCACGTAAATAAGTTATAACTAACTAACTACACACCACCGGCCTCCATACCGCAGTGATTAACGCGTTCGGGGTTAATAAGACTGGTAGGTACTGAGTTCGAAACCGGCCTCCGTGGTGCAGTGATTAACGCGTTCGTGGTTAATAAGACTGGTAGGTACTGGGTTCGAATCACGTTCGTGACATGTGGGATTTTGTTTCCAGCACACGCTCTTTGAAATAATAGTGTAAAATTTAATGAAATATAAAATATAAAGTAATAAAGTTTGTTTTATTTAACGACGCCACTAGAAACACATCGATCAAAGATCATCGGTTATTGGACGTCAGACGCATGGCTATATTGACACATGGTCTCAGAGGAAATCCGCTGCCGTCACATAGGCTACTCTTCCACGAATGAGAGCAAAGGGTCTTTTATGTGCACTTTCCCATAGACAGGATAGCACACACTACGGAATTTGATAAATCAGTCGTGAATCACTGGCTGGAACGGAAAATAGCCAATAAAATGTGCGGGTTAAGACTGGTAGGTACTGGGTACTGGGTTCGAATCCCATTCGTGGCATAATTATAGGGTTTTTAATTGCAGTACTGGCTCCAACCCAGAGTGAGTGCTGCTCAAGGCTCAATGGGTAGGTCGGGTGGGTTGAGTAATTTTTGGCGTGCTTCCATCAGAAAACTGTTCAAGCTCTCCTGTCATGGCCACAACCCGTGACTTCGCCAAACTTGTATTATAAAGGTAGTATGTACTGTCCTGTCTTGCTACTGATCAAATATGAATAGAGGGTTTCGTGGTTATATCTACACTTGTTCACAGAGGAAACCCGCTGCTGCCACATAGGCTACCCTTCTTCGAATAACAGCAAGATATATTTTACCTGCACTGTCCCACAGACAGGATAGCACACACCACGGCCTTTCATGGACCAGTTATGGATCATTGGTTGGAATGGGAAATAACCTAACGAGTCCTGTGAGGAGGATCGATCCCTAGACTCATTGAACCTCAGACGAACGCTCTTGCGCTGAGTTACGCCGCACTCCGTACTACATAATGACAACATAATTTTTCTTTGTTTCAAGCACATGTGCGGTTAAATAATAATTTGAAATATTAAATATAATTATGCTCTGCACTTGGTTGCTAAATAGCAGAATTGATGATGATTTTTGTAATTACCATTTTGAAACGGAATTTTCTTAAGTGTTTGAGTTCAAATTGTTTCTTTGGAATAACAATTATAGCTTTTAATAGCAACAGTCAAACGTGCGGATCATTCTGTTTAACACCGGTGTTATTTTCCCACTGCAATCTAATGTCATAAATAATTATAATCACTAAAGTTTGAAAATAATAAGACATTTATTTCATAATTACGCTTGAAGTGTAAAGGGGATGAAAGTCAAGTAAAAGCGTAGCAAAATGGGTTATTTAAAACAACTACAATCACCAATATTGGCTCCAAACATTTCTGCTCTGCTGAATCTGTAAACAATAGGAGTGGGGGAGTGGTGTCAGGAGGCAAGGTGGGGAGTGTATAATATAATTACAGTGAAACCTGTCTTAAGCAGCCACCTAAGGGAGTAACAGAAAGTGGCCTCTTAAGACAGGTGGCTGCTTAATACAGGTTT
>JAULBR010105096.1:0-10780 GCA_032355825.1 Melanodrymia aurantiaca | reverse complement strand
CAAGGTCTCGCCAGCCGACTGTGTGAAAAGCAGTAACAATCCATATTATAATGTTATTAACTGAAGCGTTTTGTTTCATTTATAAATTTATGAACATGAACAAATATATTGATAAAAGCAATAAAATGTAAATAAACATGCTCTATTAGCCAGAAGATCTTAAAGATAGCATTAGGTGCGCACAACGGGTGACTCTTTAAACTCTGGCTAATAGAGCATGTTTGTTGATCAAATTTAACCTTTATTTACATTTTATTGCTTATAATCAATACATTTGTATATGACGCGTTTTAAGTGCTTAGTATAATAAGTCTTGTGTTGTCAAAATTACTATAATTATGAGGAACTCACATGCTGAAAATCATCATAGGTTGACCACAAAAATATTGAACTACATGTATACCACATCAAAGCCAGCACCTATTATATTTGATGGTTTTATATTTGCCGCCATTTGCGAATGAGTACATTCATGTATGCTCAATATACATTTAAAATATCAGTTATAAACTATGCAAGAAAAAATGGCCCGTGATCTATCCTGTATTCTCACTATATCGACTGTCTAGCTACACTTGGCATGGTCACGTGATTAGTGACGTGGTGCCTAAAGCCAAAGGATGTGCTTATCCGACTTTTGTTTTATTTTTATTTTTTAATTATCTGCCTACGCACGCTATACGATTTCTGTCGACACCAACGACACGTCGCTCGAGTAATTTAACACGAACAACTATGAGATTAGTGTTTTACTAAGGAAAATCACGCAATGTTGAGTTCACAAAGTCAGTTTACAGTGATGCTTACGTTTTGAAAACCATAACGCTAAATAATACATGCTGGTCATATGTTAAGAGCGCACTACCGAGTTTTAAGATGGATGACACCATAAAATGTTGTTTGGAACATATCTGTGGCTAAAAGGGCATTTTTATGATTAAAATTATAACATTTATTTACATCTTATTGCTTACAGTATCAATATATGTATAGCCTATGTGTTTCTGGTCTTCCATATGGTTATAGTAGCTACACATTATTGCAGGCAAACGTCCAAGAACCATATTACACAGGGATGGTAATCGTTGCAAAAATTGCATCTCCTGCCAAACATATTTTATTAATTTTAGTCTTGGAATATTATATAATGTGTACCGTAAGCTCCAAGCAAACCAAATAATTAGTCAGTAATGTTAGTGGTACAAAATAATTAGTTAGTAATGTTAGTTAGTACAAACTAATTAGTCAGTAGCGTTAGTTAGTACAAAATAATTAGTCAGTAATGTTAGTACAAAATAATTAGTCAGTAATGTTAGTGGTACAAAATAATTAGTCAGTAATGTTAGTTAGTACAAACTAATTAGTCAGTAATGTTAGTTAGTACAAAATAATTAGTCAGTAATGTTAGTTAGTACAAAATAATTAGTCAGTAATGTTAGTGGTACAAAATAATTAGTCAGTCATGTTAGTGGTACAAAATAATTAGTCAGTAATGTTAGTGGTACAAACTAATTAGTCAGTAATGTTAGTTAGTACAAACTAATTAGTCAGTAATGTTAGTTAGTACAAAATAATTAGTCAATAATGTTAGTTAGTACAACATAATGAAAATCATGTTTGGTCTAGTCGACGAAAAATTCATGACGTCGTCATTCTTATTATATCGAGACTATTGTATTTATTTATTTTTAACAATTTCTAAGAAAGGTTTGGTCTCACACGGTATATTTGTTATTGTCAATATAACCATATGAATATAACTATTTTTAACAAATTTTATCGATTAATAACAAATAAATCAAATTATATGTGAACTATGACCATTGTCCTCTAAGCTAATGCAAACGCATTGGATATGCATATTATTATTGATATTTTAAGCAATAAGTTGTAAATAAATGTTAAATTCAATAATAAAAATGCTTTATTATAAAGAAATATACTAAAATACCATTAGACGCGCATTAAAACCATGAAACTTTCTTTTAATTGTTAAATGACTATGTCCTGCTTACAATATCTGTAAGTGTATATACAATGCGTGTCTGACCATACAGGTTGTTATGGTAGGTTAATGTGCACTTTTCGCAACACTAATTGGTTTTCTAACATAATTATTGCAAACGAAAGTCTTAGAATCAATCCCGTTCCAACCCGTGATCGACGACTGGTATAATACTATTATATCAAAAGCCGTGGTGTATGTTATCATGTATGTAGGGAAAGTGTCGTTCCAATGTACGTTTGACATTCAAAATAATCCCTGAGTAATAATCAATGCGTTACCTTTGTTCTACAAGTCAGGAAACTAATTTTTCAAACTGTGGCTTTTCGTTTATAAAAGGCTGTACAATGCATGTCATAATGTTGACACCCAATACTGCAATAGCCTATGTCTTTTTCCTGATGTGGTGTCGTTAATCAGCCATTAATGCAAGCACTCAAACGTTTAATACATGTATAATTCATGAAAAGTAAAACGAGACAATCGGAATTTAATGATTCTAACCACTGGTCATTTATTATTGTCCTTACGTTCAGTTATTATTCGCATTAGCTCGTATATATCCCAATCAGGTCCTATATCTAAGTAACACAGCACAATGTGAATACGTCAACCAAATGCGCATATGCTATTATAGTATATAGTTTCCAGTGTATAAACAATAGCTCTTTAGAACAAACATCATATACATTATATTTATATAATTATATATAGTTCAGTTAACCCAGGCTGCGTGCAAGGTATACATTGACACGTCAAAATATAGACATTGTATTTTGATATCTGCCAATAGCAAATCATTCTTTCAGATGACAATGAGATTTGGCCTTATTAAAGGCACAATGCCTAGTTTTAACTGTTGTCTACTATAATGTTTTACGTAACAAATTAATGTATGCAGAAGTACATACAAACGTAATGACTAAAAATGCATTGTATATTGATATTCTAAGCAAGAACATTAATTTTCAATTTTAGTAAGTAAAAAGGATCTATTACCTAGAATCATGTTACAATAACATAGTCTTAAACTGCCCCCGTTATTACGTTTAAAACAACCAACGTATTTTCTGATTCTTCGAATGCACCAAGTGAGTTGAGAGGCTCCAATATCCCTCAATCAGGGAAAGACACAAACTCCAAAAGTAAGGATGGCTGCTCGGGAAGATTGACATCATATTTTATTCTTCCACCATGGTGTATTAAACCACAACATGTAGTCTTTGATCGTGTGCATCTGAAGAAAGATAATTAAAAAAAAGAAGCACAAGCATGAAACATTAAGCATAAATATCGTGATTACAGACATATTTTCACTGATGGTAATTCTGTGGCCTCTGCTACAGTCTTCCTTCCCACCAGATACAATTTCTACGAGGCTGCCTGATTTCAGTGATTTGGCATCAATCTTTACTGCTGAAACGCAGGCAATCATTTTAAAGTCTTAGCAAAAAAATATAAGAAATCAACTGCTTCAACATTAATTTTTACAGACTGGCTTTCGTGTCTCCAGAGAAATACGCATTTGCCATGTCAGTGTTCTGTGGTTTAGATTGCTGTATGGTTTAGATTGCTGTATGGTTTAGATTGCTGTATGGTTTAGATTGCTGTATGGTTTAGATTGCTGTATGACTGTGAAGTTCTTCGTTGGCTTTTGGTGTTGAGCCAGAGGATGTTCAGAATCTTGTTAAGACAACGATTTAATACGATCTCAAACATTTGGCCGATGATCTTCGTCTTTTTCCATGTGTTTGCTTCATGTAGTAGAGTGCAGAGGTTTCCCCAGAGCCACAAGGTGTAGGGGGCCCCTACTCCATATCTGTTTAAGTAAGCGAATTAATTTATTTTAAGGGAATTGTGATAAGCATTTTGATTTATTAAAATGGCTTTGTAAGGGCCTTAAATTCAGTTGTTTTTCCCTGTACATTGTATAATGCACAATATATTCAAGTTTTACTCATGGATTTTACAAAAAATTCAAATATTATTTGTGAATTTTGAAAATGTAAGTGCTTTAAAAAAATGCTGAGTGCTGCAGACAACTTTTGACTGATAAAATGGAGAGCGATTTAAAGGCACTCTCTTAGGGTTTGAAGATGGATGCCACCGAACGTGCGCATCTAGCGTTATATTATGTTACAAACAGCATTAGAGGCGCACGTATTGTTGCAATGTCCTTAAAAAATCGGGAGTACACGAGACAATGTAGCATAATCAAAAACAATTATTATTAATAATATGTGGGTGCGTGCGTGCGTGCGTGTGCCCATTGGAAAATGGGTGACATTTATTTAAACTTGAGTTAACTTTCAAATTTATCAAAGCTGTATTTTTGCTTGACTTTGTTAATGATGTGAAATTATGGGAAACATAGTTTGAGAGTCAACATGATTTCGTGATTGAAACATGCGTGTGCTTTGGGCTTATCTAATTATCACTTGACGCCAGAAAGTAAAACGGTAGTCTTTTAGATCGCGACAAATATGGTCGGATATTATTTACTGTTAATATCCGATCTAGATGCCGTGTTGGACCTTCTTTGTAAATTAAAAACATAATTCGAGAGAATTAAATCAGTAATATCTGATTAACCTAAATGCAATAAAGAAACATCAACGTATTTATCAGAGCATAACATTTCTGAATCATTTTTCATTATCAAATCACGTCTTATAGGCCTACTGCGTGCCAGATATTATTTGTTTTTTGTATTAAAACGGACACAGTATATAATTAATTTGTTTAATGGTAGTTACTCATGTTGATAGGCACAATCCCGAGTTTTAAGACGGATGCCATCCTACTTGCACATAATTATATTGCTATTTGTAATATTTCTAGCTAATATTGCATTTTTATTTATTCAAATTAGCATTTACTTACATTATGAATATAAGTGTATGTATGTATAATGCATTTGTAGTAGTTTAGTGTGGTCCTTGGATGTCTGTCATATTTTAGACAAACGTACACATTAAGCTACTATAACAATTTGGATGACTAGAAACACAAAATATAGTCTTCATTATTTGATATTGTAAGCATTTTTAACGAGTGTTCCACAACCGGTACATCAAATGCTGTGATATGTGCCATCCAGTCTGTAGTAAAATCGAAATAAATAAAAAGGAATAGGCACGTTCTCTGATTATATCAAAGGTGAGAATGGATGAATAGATGTTTAACGACACTCCAGCACGAAAAAAGACATCGGCTATTGGGTGTCAACATATGGTGACTCAAAGGTAAGACTACAAACTAACAGTAGTATTACATCACAATGCATGTAACAGAACTACATAGAATAAAATATATAAAACATCCAATATTACATAATGTAAACTTTATACAATATGCATGGTTTTGCATATTTCATCGTCAAATGACATGATTCATTACCAATTAATATTGATTCAATATAATATAGCTAAAATATGGTGATTTTTTAAAACTTATTAAGGCAATTAATTAATTAACGAAAGAACATCATCTGTATGAGTATAAGTTGTGAAAATGCAAATCTAAATCATCGCAGTTCACGACCAATAACAAGCAATTTACCGATTGCCACACAAACAAAAAGACCATCACATACTGATCCTTTGGCCTAAACCAAATTACAATTAATATGGCAAGCATCATTTGATTTAGGAATGCATGCTGCAGACTATTAATCAAACGTGCATATTGATTGTAGGAAATAGGTTTAACGAGGACATTGATCACCAATGTTTACATATGTCCGTCAAGCCCTTTTGCTAATTAGTTTTGAATGATGGCTTCTATCATTTCATGTTCGGCAGTTTGTGCTAACTATAAAGAATTCGACCTTTTTGCCATGCCGAATTCTGCCCAATAGTGGGGTCTTTTGTAAATATGTCTATGCCTATAGATAAACATGCATAATTAGTATATGGACTGCATGGAACATCTACAGAAGATGTGTTTAAGAACAGATAACGCTTGGGAAGCTGCAACATCCCTCAACTGAGATGGCAAAAACTGTATTGTATTTTGTTGAGTACCCAGTCAAGTTTGCATCAATGGCAATAAAAAAGATTTATGTGCCAAGTCTGCTCTGAATTTGCTTCATGTAAAGATGGGTATCCCAACACTTATTTTAAACATTATTATAACCAAATATTTTTAGTCTAACTGGCAACGTGTTTGAAGCAATTGATGCGAGAGCGAACAAACCTCATTCTGTCATGCCCATCCTGAGGGAGTGGCAGTCCTCCTACATACATAGCATGAAGGATGAGGTTGTCTTGTGTCGTTCTCGTATTGGTCATACATATTAAGCACATTTATATACTTTGAAAAACGACCCTCATCATCAGTGTGATCACTGTAGGTGCGCATTGACCAAGCGTCACATTTTGATGGATTGTGATCATTCACAGCCAGTTAGAGATATTATATGTGGTAACAGATGTGTGGTGGAATCATTTAGGTTCCACCCACAACTTGTTTTGAAGTTACACATTTTTTGGCAAATTTTAAAAACAAAAACTGATATATTTATGTAATATAACATAGCCCTGTACACTAGTGTTTCTCGTGTTTATGATAGATTGTTTGTATATCAGCTCTATACGCTGAATTTTGTTATTCTTTACAGCATTATTATATTTACCATATAATGACACCCAATAGCCGATGTAATTTTTCGTGCTATTAATTAATTCATTCGTTAACACTTGGAAGCGCTCGTACCCGTTTGGATGGTTTTACCAATACACTGTATAGTAATTAACTATGAATTGGTTTTGCCATTAAAACGAGGGGCACCCAAACAGGTCTCCAACTCTAATTTAAAAACCAAAGCGGTATTTGGACATTTTAGCATTAGTTTGTTTATAACCGTATTTGACATACCGCTAGTATAAACAGTTCCGTAAGAAACTGACGGATTAAGCAAACAATAAGACACATTTTGATAATAGGTGGCGTCATTAGCCAATAAGGCACAATACCACTATTCACCTTGACCTTGCAAAATGTAGTCCGGTACAAGATAGAGGTCCTCATTTAAAAATGTGTATAAACTACAGGTATGGTGGTGGACGTTTCTAAGTAGTGCTGGCAGGTACATGTAGGTTGGCTATTGTAGTGTTTTCTAATTAGTGCTGACAGTTACATGTAGGTTGGCTATTGTAGTGTTTATATTATCAAGGTTGTTGACGTTGGTTTTTAGTGTTATTAGTAAATATTTCCAGTTACGTCTGTGGTATGCTGTCGCTGATCAGTGCGTTTGAAACAGTGAAGTTAGACGGTGGCCAGGTTCAAGTTTGGGTAGCTCGACATTTTTGTGGTCAAACTATGTTCATTTTTTAGGTGATATAGTTAATAAATGATTTTGCTTTTGAACCATTGTAACCGCATTTCTGTGTTGATATCGTGAACATATTTACAGCATACACTGTATGTTCTGACATAGTAATTACATAGGAATGCATTCAATAATGAATGGTGGCGTGGAACCATAATAGTCAAAGTCTCGATAAACCCGACCGCAGACTAATTGTCTGTGTAGATGGAGGCCAACTCGTTCATGTAGTGTCGACCTTCACCATGTTTACACTTGTTTTTGTGCCGATGAGCCTCTGGCTCAAGGCAAAAATAAAGAAAAATTGAAATTGATATCGGTGTTAGGACTAAATAATGTATTAGCATGATTATTATTTAATACAACATGTAGCTTGCCGCTTCCTTCGTTCAATTTTAGTTGACTTATTATCATGTCTAAAATATACACTAGGTCTGCTTATTGCCGACATGTTTGTCTTGCCTTGTTATTCGCGTCTGCCGATGTTCGTTTGCTAAGAGTGGTTATGATTAACATTACATAACCTAAAAAGTAATCAATAAAAATTATAATGGAATGGAGTCATCTTCTAATATTCAAATTAAAACCTACTATTTAAGTACTATCGTTCCATGTTATAATCTAATGAAAGAAAAAGTGAGGTTTTGTTCAGATGATCTTTAAGTTGACCTACGAAATGAGAGCCGGCAAAATGACGCCATCGGCTTTTATACTGTTGAGTTCGAGCCGGTACTGGAATAAAAATGACATATGCCACGAATAGGATTCGAGCCCAGTACCTATCAGTCTTAAGCCCGATAGTTACCCACTGCATCACGTAGGCCGGAGTGAATTTAGAATTGTTGGAGATTATAATAATTATATTACACGCTTTGACAAACAACGGATCGCACAGGCATAACCTTCTATTGGCGTTTGTTAGATCACAACTAGGGAAGGTTAGATCGTATTTTAATCGCATTCTACCACTATTATTTGTTTGACACCAATGATTAGTAACGTGCTTGGATGTCGTTATACAGTCATTCCTTTTCTGTGCGACACATTACGTGTTTCGGTGATTAGAGCAACAGCCTGCAAACGATAATAAACATTGTCTATAAGTTAGTTAGAGTAAAGGCCAGGACGGATGTACACGATTGCGGTTTTACGATGATTGCTTCGAAGAAACGTCACATCATTAAACATCTTCAGCGCACCAGATGTTCCCATTGAAAGCTTGAGCCGTGGGTGATACTTTGAACTATCCTATGGCAGACGATCAAAGATGGCTGAGTAGTTAGTCCTTTAAAATAGGAATTTGTCCGGGGTAGAAACTGGGATTTGTCCGGCGTAGAAATTGGAATTTGTTCGGCGTAGAAATTGGAATTTGTTCGGGGTAGAAACTGGGATTTGTCCGGGGTAGAAACTGGGATTTGTCCGGGTTAGAAACTGGGATTTGTCCGGGGTAGAGTGAGTCGGGGTAGAGTGAGTCGGGGTAGGGGACGGGAATGGTAAAGTTTGTTTGCTTAACAACACCACTGGAAAACCCGCTGCCGCCACATAGGCTACTCTTCTTTGAGTAACAGCAATATTTTATGTGCATTTTGCCACAGACAGGATAGTACAAGCCATGGCCTTTGATGGAACAGTTGTGGATCATTGGTTGGAACAGGAAATAACGCAACAGGTCCACTGAGGAGGATCGATCCGTCGACCTATCGAACCTCGGGCGAACGCTCTACCGCTGAGTTACGCCCCGGGGAAGGGATATTATTGGGTGCTAGGACCTTTGGTTAATATTATACGTAACATAATCTTGGACATCCAATAAACATAATCGGCCAATCTCAACGAATCGGTTACAATTTTAGAGCTTATAATTATCATTATAAAGTTTATATTATGCTGCTACAAACGCATAGAATATACATAATATTGATATTCTAAGCAAGACAATGTATGTAAATTATAACTTTAATAACTAAAAAAGGCTGGAAGCATTTTATGATTTGCACGTTCGGTGGCATCCGTCTTAAAGTCAGGAATATACTGCATGGTATGTTTATTGTATTTTTACTAACTAGACTGCATCCTACATGTACATCATGTTTTGCGCGGTGTTAAATGACGTTTTTGTTTTGCATATATCCTTTGTTAATTCCCACTTTGCCGTGGGTAACCATTAGCATTACGGTATTATAGAGCACTGAAGCACTTGAGTCAATGAGATAGAAAGTCAACCAATCAAAATCAGTTATTTTAAGCGAGTTGGATTTGCACAAATACTCCATATGCACTAACTTGGGAAATCATGCGATATGAGTTAGTTGGGTTGATTTCACGATGGTATTAATCCTTTGAAGTCGTCACATTCCTGGTTCAATATAGTAACTCCAAATACCGATTTACCTACGTTATCAGTGGAACAGAGAGAAAGTACAATCTAGATACACTTGAACGCGTACTTATCTTCCGCCAGGGGAGATGAAAGTAGTCCTGGAGACGCAGTGTGCTATTAATACACTTTTTAAGTAAACATTTCATCCGCCCCTCCCCCATTAAAATACAAACTTGTTTTTATAATTACAACCACTGGAGCACATTGATTACTAATCACTGGAGCACATTGATTACTAATCACTGGCTATTGGATGTCAAATACCCAGTTATATCGACACATGGTCTGAGGAAAAATCCCGTTGCTTCTACATGGGCTACTCTTACCTAACAACAGCAAGTGCTATTATGTGCACTTTACCAGACAGGATAGCACATACCACAGCTTTTGATGAACCTGTTGTTAATCATTGGTACTTCGACATCTTGCGCTGAGCTAAGTCTTGTTTCCATTAAAATACCATTTTATACGCATATTCCAACACAGTGGAGACGACCATAAATTATAGAAAATAATTGGATACAAAAGTACATTATGAAAAAATATACATGTATAATTATGATCGAATGTTGATGAGGGAGAGGGATATGTACCGTAGGTCTTTTTTAATGCTAACAAGAAAATAATTGACTTTTACCGTCAATCCTATTTATAGCAACTGAAGAAGCTCTACTAAATAAATTTTAAAGCTCTCCACCACCCACACACCCCACAGCCCTCAATAAGACAAGCCTAATAAAATCGAAAACAAGAAAACAAAAATTTCGAACCAAACAAATGAATAACGCAACCTCTCCAAGATGACATGGTATCCGTTACCTTCCTACTTGTATTACAGTTCATAAATCATTCGTCATCACCTTGTAGTGACAGTGATTACACGTCTCGTGTCACGCTTGTTTCAAAACACATCTGCGCCTGATGACCACGCCACCACAACCAGATAACCTCGCAACGAACCAACAAATTACTTTGTCATTATAGTACAGTGGGTCGAGAGATCGATCCTCCACAGTGGAAACATTTTTATGGGCTATTTTCCGTTCCAGCCAGTGATCCACGACTG
>JAULBR010105085.1:0-10780 GCA_032355825.1 Melanodrymia aurantiaca | reverse complement strand
CAATGTTAACATGATTTTTCCTGACCCTAAGACCCAGGGGTACTTGAAAATACCCGAAAAGTTGGATAGTGGGGGGGTGCATGGTGACCCCCAGTAGCCCATGGACTAATATACATGTGCTAAATCAGGGGTTCTAGAATGCGGTGGCCCGATGCCCACGGCCAGTTATTTTTACACTCGGGCCACTTAATAATGGCTTTGGCTGTGCCCGATAGCAAGTAAAAACATTTATTTACTTGCATTTTTTTTAATATTGGTATTGGTATTTAAAAGTTGGGCAAGTGAATTTTCAGCCACGGCCAGTGAATATTCAAATCCACTCGCCCCATTACAAGTGAAATTTAAAATAATTCTAGAACCCCTGGCTAAACGGGTCATCCGGTTGTAATCTTTGGGAATCCGAGTCTATGTACATCAATAAAAATGTTTATTATTAATGGTCATCGATTAAAATGTGCTGTACTGTTGTTAAACAGCAAGTTTCTTTTAAGACAATGTGTCAACATAACCATATGTTTTACATCCCATATCCAATGATTATTAATCAATGTTCTCTGGAGTGGTGTTAACTTACTTTACTTGTTTTGTCATTTAGCCGATTCCAATTAGCATAATATATTTGCATGTGGTTTATTTGCATGAATTTCTAATTTATTTAAAATTAAAATTAGTTAACAAGAATGAAATAACTATAATAGTTATCTATAAATTATATGCATGTTTGAACATGAAATACATATAATCTGTAGATTTAAGAAATTGTATTGCAGTGCTATTCCCGAGTAAACTAAAATATTCAGAGTATTAAAATTGTATGCTTTTATTGCTGTAGGAAAAGAAGATGCAATTTACAATGCCCTGCTGAATGCCTCCCAAACAAAGCATTTTAAAGTATACAAGAAAGAAGACATTCCAGAACGTTTTCATTACAAGAAAAACAGACGCATTCAACCTATACTTATTCTTCCAGAGGAACATTACTCAATAAAATGCAAAAATCGATCAAAGCCAATGCCAAGTAAGATATATTTAAAATATTTTGTTTCTACCGTACATGTAAATGAATTAAGTCAAAATTTGTTCTCTCAAACTACATAATCTTAATGCTATAAGATTGTTGATAGAATTTACATTATTAAATTTTTATAAAATGTATTTCTTAAGTTCTGTTTGTGAAGTTTTCCATACGGTACATTTATTTATATATAGTAAAAGGTGGGTGTGAGAAAATAGTCTACCCAACAAAATATGTGACATTTTCAGATGTTATTTTACCTTTCCATGCATATATTTAAGTAAAACATTTTCTCAAAATAAAATCAAATTTCAAAACATTCTTAATTTGATAAAATGTATCTTGGATAGTCACATACATGTAACTCACTTCTTGTAAATTTATTTATTTAAAATGATGGCTGATCTTCAGATCTGTTTGTTTTTAAGGATTTAGCACACATTGCTTTTTAACATTCTGGCTGGTGCAAAATAGAATACTCTAATTAAAAAAGAGATTGGCAATTAGGGGCCTACATTGTATTTTAAACCCAATTTTAAAATGTAAGTGTTTGACATTTGCTTGTCTTCAATTCTTGTAATATTATCAATTATTGTATTGTTATTCGGAGCAAATATAAAGAACAATTCATTTGTTTCTCTGCAGTATTGAACACTACTACAAATGAACTACAGTTTAGCATGCTGTTTTTAAGTTTAAACATGTGTGTTCATTATAACCAAAGCTTTATGTTTTCAGTTGGAGATCATGGGTGGGACAACCAACTGAAAGACATGCATCCAATTTTCTTAGCCATGGGTCCATCATTCAAATCAAACTATGCTGTGAATACATTTTACAGTGTTGACATTTATCCTCTGTTATGTCATCTTCTTCACTTGGAACCAGCACCAAATAATGGATCATTTGATCGAGTTAAAGACCTGCTCAAAGATGACAATAAAAAAGGCCCGACAACATGGGTGACGTTTGGGACTTGTGAGTTGTCTTTCATAGTATGACTTTTAGAGGTGTACTGTCACAGAAATTAATGTACTTATTCGTGTAATAAGATATTAAAATTTTACAAAATATATAAATTTTATTTGTCCAAACAAGTACATGTTGTACTGTATCCAAATTTATACATATTCTCCATATACGTGTATCTTTTAAAGTTCTGTTACCAGTGTTCATTAACATTTTTTACTATTAAATGTGACACACCATGTCATTTTGGGTCCAAATGAGATTTTACATTTTAATCAATAATATTTTTTTTTTTAGAATTCAAAATACAATGTATTGATAGACGTATCAATTGGATAAATATATAATACTGTATTAAACAATGCAGATAAATGTCTTGACTAAGTATGCAGCAAGTTGAACTGCAATTATGACGTCAATCTTTGGGATGTTTCTCGCTGTGACTATTGCGAAACACACTAATACAACTTCAGCTTACATAAACTTGTATGTTCTTTTATATACGCAGTCACTATTGACAGTCCTTATCTGCACAATTCAAATCAATCAAGACATCACAATCCTCATTTGTGTAAGGCATCATTATTTGAAGAAAGTGGTTGTCAGTTGTTTGAGATAACCAATAACCAATTTATTCAGACACATCTATAGTCTGATATGTCCAGGGTATGCGATAATATAAACCAATTTGTTGCCGTTATTACCAGTGAGACACCAGATTGCATGAAACAACACATGCCTTTCAACGTTTTAGCTTGTTGTGCTTTATATTATGTTAATATGCGTTTGTTTTTATACGTATATTTAGAACAAAAATAGCTTTAAAGATGGAATGTTTTATTTTCAGATATATTTGTACTTGTCATCATAGCTCTGGTTGGTGGAGTGTTCATGGTGGCTGCTTGCAGAGTTCACCGCTATATGAAGCGCAAACATATGTACAATCTGTCAAGCCTACCCGACTCTGAAGAGTGCTTGGTAAAACAAGAAGTCAATAGTGCACAGTATCCTTTGCTCTCGGGTTCAGATGAAGACTTTCCTTAATGTACATCGAGCATAGACTTGGTTTATTGGTCTTCTTGTCTTTCTACCGTAACTAGGAAATATTTTCTCTTGCTAATATTTTTCAAGTATGACCTCAAATAGGTTATTTTGCGGGGGAAATGTTTTCTTTGTAACAAGTAGACAATATTAAGAAATATGAAATTTAAACCATTTAAGTTATATTAACATTTATAAACATGGTTTGTTGATAGAGCACCACCCTTTTGCTGATTGTTCAGACATTAAAATAAGTTGAGCGATTGTTGGAGTTACAAATTGGATATCTGAATTGATATTATTAACATAGCTATTTTATTAATAATAATAAAGTTGCTATTTGCATTTGAAGTCAGGCTTAATTTTAGAACGATATATGTACATTGTTGCTTTGTCTATCAAGGTTCTCAGTTCTTGCAACTCAATTTAAAATGATGCAGACCAAATCAGATAATAGGTTCCTGTATATACAGTATTTCACTATCTCTGTCGGCTAAATGTTGAAGATTAACGAGTTGATGGAATAAGTCTCGATCTCATTAAACGGTTCTTTCGGATAGCGACAGTCCTTGTAGAATTAATGATATGGCTTTATAACAAAAGCTGAATTGTATTTTGCATAGTATTAATTACGTGTCACACACAAGACTTATTTCACAATTTGCACGTGCATTTTTCCAAACGAGAATATTTCCTTTTACAGTACTTACGGTATATCTTTTTGTTATCTCAAGAAGTAAAATGTCTGAGATGAGTGCAGTGTATTTATCTGTGTGCTCCTTTCTCTGTCCTGGACATCAGGAGTGTTCATTTTTAAAAAGCCACATAAATAGACTTACATGTAGTCTATTAAATGAATTTACAAAACAAAATACATTTTATTTATGCTCCATGTTTGTCTTGAATGCAATGCATAATAGGAGTTTAACGTGTTTTTTTATCTATTTGATTGCATGAACACCATCAACATTTTATTGGTCGGTTTAAAGTTTACCTAGGACATGTGCAGGTCCAGGGTTTATAATTAAAGGGATGGGGGCTCAGGTCTCGATATATGGCATCTGAGGGCACACTTATCTGATTTTGACTCCAGGAGATGTTTTGTTTTGATCTGACAGATAAAAAATAACCAGGTCATCAATCGATCCCTGAATCGATAATCTAAAACTCCGGGGTAGAGACTACTTACGGTTGTGTGTACACTAAACAGACAAGTTTATTTGTTCACTCTGGTTAATCAAATTACTTCCCATGTCATATCTACTGTCCAGAGTACATTAGTACGGTACATGAATATAATTTGTGTTGTTAGTCTATCAGTGGACACAGTGAGACATAAAGGCACGGCGAGAGGACAAGGCATATTGTTTAAAAATTTTTTTTTAAATAAAACAATTTCATAAACCACACATTGTCCACTGGTTTTGACTTACGTCTTGTATGATTACAATCACCTCTTTAAAATTTAGATGAGATCTAGATATTGTCCCAACATTTTGTTCAGGCGGGGTTCAATCATTTTATCTCCTCGTATTTTGATGCCTGGGCTCAGTATAGAAATGTTTGGTGGGACGGGAGAGGCACTAAAGAAAAAATTGCAATTTTTTAAAATGCACAAATTGAGACAAAAAAATTTAATTTATCAAATAAATGGAAGGCTTGGCCCCATCCTTAAAGCTGTACCTTTATAATAACACTTCAAGATTTCAGTTTAATTTCTTTAGGCATCTGAAACACTGTACAATCTCAGATAAACATAGATTCAAATGGAAATTTAATTAATGTTTATCTAATTGCCTTTAATTTTTTAATTCTTTCATATATTGTTCACATACTTGAGATAATTGTTCACTAAGAAATAGTCTTTCAAATGCAGATTATATTTTTTTATACATAGCACTATTTATTTTTTGTAGGATCCCAGAGGTTTTTGGACATTCATAGAATCGATCCTCTCCTCCACCGTAGACACATCTATTTATTGTTACATGTGTCATTTGAACTTTAAAACTACATATTGTATATGATTTGATTTTAGTATTTTGTTTTAATATCAGGCCTCTGAAAATTGCGTGAACAATGTTTTCTTTATTGCGTTGACTGCACAAATTAAAGTTATATTTGCGTACTCCATTTTTCGTACTCATAAAAATAACTTTAAACACATCGATAATTTTACAAAGACATCATCTATTCCAAATTTGTTCAATTGTTTACCTATTTATTAAATTTTATTGTCTTTATTTCAGTATATAGATCAATGTACAACCATTACTACTAGATGAGAAATGTGTTCAATAATTTTATCGAGGCAATGCAAATAATGTCATGCAAATAATGTCACTGTTCTAATAGCTGGTTTATGCAAAATGAAATGGGTTGAATGGATTACTCAAATTTTCAATTTTCAGAGGCCTGTCATAATTATATGTATTTACTTCACTTGCAATCTGATTTAAATTTTAGCTAAAAATCCAATACATGTATATATACTCTGCATTTAATTAAGGTTGTATGTGATGTCCAGGTGACTATTTATCTGAGAATAATATACAATCGGATTTGACATAAAATGTGTGAAACTTCTTGAACAAAGTCTGAGCTTATTGCAAATCGGCTGAGGTATTTTGTGTGAATCTGGTTGATGACACAATCGTGCCAACTAGGATTTCTATGGTCAAAAGAATAGTCACCAGGACATGATGTCATATCTTGATGTAAATAAGAGTATACATAGTGTATTTTGAGATCTAAGGTGAAACCAGATTCAGAGTATAGTTCTGCTTTGTTTGACATGTTACGGGATCAAATACATTTAATGACAGATTGTGTCTTATTATCTGCATAATAGTATCTATTCTGTCAATTTTTGTTTTGTGCACATACCAGGTATTTGTAAACATTACAAAAACTTGTCTGTGTATGGTTTTGTTACATGTTTTCTTCTGTATACCATGTGTCAAAATGACCATGTACTCGGCATCCAACAGCCAATGATTATCATTAGTTAATAATTGTGATCAAGTGGAGTCGTTAAACAATGAAACTTTTCTCTGTGAGTTTTCTTATTTACCCTCATAGAGATTATCATTCATCTTCTATTCGTGTAAGTATTTATTCAGCCTTTTTATCTGACATGGGTCACATCTGTTTCAAAGAGTTAATGTCCTAAAAAACGAACAAGTGTTTTAAAGAAACTGTAAATTAATAATAGAAATAACAAATAAATTTAGAAAATTTCAGACTTAGCATGTTTACTACACATATATACTGTATTCCCTATCTATGTCCGTTTTGGGTATTATACCTATATTGGCTATATTATGTATCTTGCCATAAATTATATCCAGCTTTATTTCATATTTTGTTATACTAGTACTGTATGACTGTTTAGTATTGTATGTTGTATTGGCTATACATGTATGTTAATACTGATTTTAAGTGATAGATGTAATACTTTATTAGCTCTTGTAAACTCTGTCTTGTCACTAATATAATGTAATATGCACATTGCTCATATGCCGGAGAATAACAGCCTGAGTATAATAAAGTTATGTTCTATTATGTTCTGTTCTAACCATGTGGGTATTCAGCGATTTCATCTGATATATGTCCATGTGGGTATTCAGCGATTTCATCTGATATATGTCCATGTGGGTATTCAGCCATTTCATCTGATATATGTCCATGTGGGTATTCAGCCATTTCATCTGATATCTGTCCATGTGGGTATTCAGCCATTTCATCTGATATCTGTCCATGTGGGTATTCAGCCTTTTCATCAAACTTTGATTTAGATAATAACAACGTTTTTCCACCCTTAATGCTATCCTGGTGTGTTGTGTTCATATGGACTGGCACTTTTCCCTCATCTAGTTTGAAATATACACTCCATTTAAAACTATCTTTGACTGTTTTCATCTGTTTCGAAGGAGTTTTCAAATAACACTTTCTCTCCCCTGACATTTTCAAACTTTTCGCAAACTATAAGCACTAGTGTGTTTGCTACAATAATACTACAAACCATCTGATATTCTCGTGTTTGTGATTGTGAGTATATGTAGATATACATAAATAAAACTGTTGGCAGTAGTTTACTATATGTTCAATTCACATTTTCACATATTATTCATCAGCGAATAAAAAATTGTACATGTCTAATCATACATAATTACTTATTATACATATTTACTTGAACATGTGTAATAGTTCTGTTGTGCTGTATTCATGTATTGACTTCTGAGCAAATATACTCTAAATTTATTATATATAAATGTGTAAAAAAACTGTTATACAGACCTTTTGATAAAAACAAAAACGTGAGTATTTAATTGTGTAAATATTGTTTCCATGGTTTCGTATTTAGTATAGCTGCTAACTAAGTGCATATCTTTCAAATGGTCACTCCCATTACAAAACACACATAATCAGTATTGGTTAGCAACTACGTAAAGGTGTCAGTGTGCAAAACTTTGGCATATTCCCTATCATGGACAGAACTCTGGCAAAATCAAGGTTGTACCCAGTTTTCTGATGGAAGGACACCAAAAATGACCCAACCCAAAAATTTGGTGTCTGTTTCAGTACGGTAATAACAATTGAAGTTGCCATTTTCATTACATTTGAAACATGGTTAAAATCGTCATGGTCAATGTTGTTTAGTTAAAATGTTTGTCCAAATTTGCTTATAACTTAAATCTTTAAATGCATTTCTTTAAAATTTAGTGTCGATGATGTTCACCAAGTACATGTAATAGTCTTTCAAATATCTACACCCACGGCTTGACTTGGTATTAAGACTTGACATTATTTACACCTTGATATACATGTGTATATATAATGGAAGTAGGAAGCATTAGAAGATATCCATCCTATAATACTCCACTTCTTTCTCAATCTCTACCTTTTTAAACTATTGTTGTGCACTTAAAATGTCATTGTTATTTTGCAATTGTATTTTAAAGACATTGTTGTCATATATTTATACTAACACTTGTGACATTATTTACACCTGGATATATATATATAAATATTATATATATATATCATCCTATAATACTCCACATGTTTCTCCAACTCTACCTTTGTTTAAACTATTGTAGTGCACTCAAAATGTCATTGTTGCTGTGCAACTGTGTTTTAAAGACATTGTTGGCATATTTTTACATCACATTAATTTGGATTTTTTATTCCATTAGGAAAGGTCATTGGTTATAATTTGAATTGTGTCAGTTCTCCAGCATGTTCCTCCTGGACATTTTTATATGTCTTAAGTATTTGAAATGTCATTTTTTAAACAAATTTTCAGCCAAATCTAACTGTTTTAAAGGTACAGTATTTTAATAGTTATTTAAGTGTAACATATCATTTTTAAGAAATGGGTCAATTTGGCAAGTCAGATCTGGTACTTTACAACCTTGCTGAAAAGTTTGTTTAAATGGAGGAAATTAAGAAGATAGGTACATGTACCGGTACATGTATTATTGTTTAATACGTCAATGAATATGCAAGCTACTCTCTGGATCTTCCACTGATATCTAATAGACCTTTCAATACAGAATTGATGCACATATTTGAGCGATCCAAGAATTTATTAATGTTCGTATTTCAAAGACAAGTAATAAAGGAGAGTAAATAATTTAGCTTTTAGTTTGACTTTTCATGCAAAATATTGCCAAATTGACCTTTAGTATCTCATAAATTCTGTTATAGTGTTAGAACTGTTATATGGACCTCAGACCTGTTAACCCTCCAGTTATTTCTTCATTCCTCCTTTTCTCTTGCCTAGAGATAATTTTCTATTTTCACTATTTTCTAAAATAAATATATTCTATCTACTTTTTTGTTGAAGAGAGGACTATGGGACATATTGTTAAACACTCATGAAGTTTATGATATGGCATTTTTATCTGTTACATTCGTCTTGGCTAAAATCTCATTTTTGAAAGCCCCAGTCTCCTTTAATGACAGGGTTTACGGGTCGACAGGTTTGGCCATGGTTAGCTAAATTTATAAATAATTAATCGTGAATTAGTATTGATAAAAGTTGCTGAATTTTAAATAGTAACTTTTGTGTCAGTTGCTTGTTTTCTGTATTTTGTCTTTTACATCATAATTAATATACAAATTTTAGAAAAAAGTTGCATATTTGCTGCATTGTCATAAATTATAGAGAACCAATGTATAACAAGTTTCCATTTTAATTCACATTTCGGTAGTTTCTTTTACTACTTTCTACATTCCACACTACATGTATACATTGGTATATTAATAAATTTATTTTTCAATAACCTTTGTTTTACTTCTTTTATGTAATTATGAAATAATATTTTGTGTGTTACTGTTCAAAGACATGTTCAATATTTTAGAAAAATAATACATCAACAGAAGAGATAATGGGAACATAATATGTACAATCTTCCAAGCTCTGTTTATAACTATAAAGCATTAGATTCTGGACTCTGGCTTAAACTTAGTGTAGACTCCATACATTGTGTGTTCAGGTTAATCACAGACTGTTTATTTAAAAGTGTTGCATGCATAACTAAGGCTGTACATCTATATTTTCTTCAATCTCTTATAAATAATTGATTTCTAAACTCCACTGGAATAGGTGTCATCTTGTGTTTTGGTGGGCACACCTGGACAATTATTTGAGATGATCTGTTCATGTTTGGACATCATGCATCTTTAAGCTGGGATTCGATAAGTCAACGGATCAGTCTTCCTCGGTGCACCCTGTGTGTTATTTTCTGCTCAAACCAGTGATCCACGACTGGTCCATCAAAGGCTACCTCTGTGACCAAGTGTTGATATAACCGTGCGTTTGACATCCAATAACCGCTCATTATCTTCAATATGTTCCAGCGGTGTCTTTAAACAAACTTTATTTTTATCTTTTAATAAGCTATGGGTATGAAACTGTTAGGAAAATCTGTAAGATAAAAACAATATATAAGCAGTATTTGTTTTTGTTAAGTCTCAAAAAACAACTGACAGATTGCTTGAATAGAACTGGACTTAACTAGCATTACAACTTGTCTCACTTATTCATAAGCACATGTTTGCACATCAGGCGAATATTCTCATAATTATATGATTTGTAGGTGTACTGTGTGATTTTGCATATTTTTGTTATCCCTCTTTGTTGACTTCGATATACATGTAGTTTGGACAGAATGACTGCTGTCAAAGCTTCTGTACATAGGTACATGTCGAGGGGAAACAATGCACAAATGGCTGAGCACTTACTCATTCCAATGCTCAGCAAGAGTGAAGGTAACTACTGATAACCTTAGGATGATGCGCGAGTGCCCCAGGAAGGTTTTACCTCGCCAACACTATTCCTTGTCATAATCTAACTCACAGTATGGAGCTCTTATACATATATATTTTCAGCAAAATACAGAATTCTTACTACCATTGACATGTTCTAGTAACAGCTGGTTATGCCTATACCAGCTTGATCAAACGAAGTCTTAAGTAGGCTACATTCTACACAAAAGTTTTTTTCTTCGTTTATCTATTCATAAGGAAATCTTGTGATGATGGGGCAGGATATTCTCATTTTTTGCAAACACCTGGTACACATGTATAATCATTAGTTAAATTAACAGTTTGACTGATTTGTGAGTACGTATGATCATCTTGACTGTTATTTTGACTACCAGAAGCAGAGATACATGTATGTATGTATGTATGTATGTATGTATGTATGTATGTATGTATGTATGTATGTATGTATGTATGTATGTA
>JAULBR010105073.1:0-20641 GCA_032355825.1 Melanodrymia aurantiaca | reverse complement strand
AAAGATATCTTTATTACACGTGTGCTTCGTATGGAATTTACGAACTCGTTTATGCTTAACTATATGGATAATAAATATCATTATGTTACACGTAGTATTAATCAGACGCGTATATATACCGTGGCATCCATCTTCAAACACGAGAACGGTGCCTGCAAGGCGATAAATTAATAGCATTACTAAAATTAAACATATTTACAGAAACCCAAATCCGCTATAATTATATCTGATAGTTGTGTTCCTTAATTATAACTTCTGCACTGGCTAACACATTTTGGCCTATGGGGCGAGTTTTTAGTCCGGTTTATATGGAATCGATACAATACGAAATGTGGACAATTAACCCACCACAGACTTAAATATTGATCAGCTATTGTGTATCGCATAATAATCATAGTCTGGGAATATTCTGAAGTACAAGGGTCGAGATGAACATTGTTAGGAAGCGGACGTAAGACGAGTCTCGTCTATCCAATACAATGTCAATCTAGACCATTTCCGTCAGAGTATCTCCGGCTATTGTGTTTCATCGATAATAAAATCTGACCTTCAGTAACATTAGAGTGAGAGGCATCGGCTGATCTACAAACAATATTCCCATGTTTTTATCGGATTTAATTTAAATAATTAGGCCTATGTAAAGTATTAACATAGCGAAATGCGTTCGATGCACAAGGTGAAGTGGAGGGGATATTAAATATAACAAAATCGAGATGGCTTGCTCTCATGAACCATTGCCATGGATGTGATACATGCGAAAGATATTATCCTAACTTCACCTGTGGCACCTGTCATAAAAATCTTGTAGTTTTCCGTTGTTTTGATTGATATTTAATCTGACATTATCTGTGTCAATAATGCGGTAATATTGTAAAATATCCTCCGAATGTCTACATAGGCCTACAACTTTTCAAGTCTTCGCCAATTCATGAATGTTAACTCTGATGAAATAACTTGTGATCCAAAATGACATGTTGTTTAAAATCGGCGTATAATGAACATGCCTCAAAGTATTGCAGAAGTTGTATTATATATACACTATGGATATGCTGGGGCAGATGGAATGTTGCTCGACATTAATTCGATCATTGCATGAAAATGAACTTGAGCGCCAGGATTCGGTTGAGTTAGTTTCGTTAGGAAAACAGTCAACATATTCAATAGCAAAACCTTTTCAAGGTACGAACAAAGACAAATCGAATTTATGTCACAACCAGTATCACGGTAACAATGCCCCAGTCTTTTGAAAATTTTATATTCTTCAATCCTTTGCGCGTATATTACACAGTTAAATCCCTTTATATTTCAAACCGGTATTTCTCATTACTACGCTATCCATATCAATATTATGTTTATGTATAAACAAATGTGTTAACCCAGTCTATCAACATGGCGGAAAAACCGTCAAGGTGGTTTTATCAATTTAATTTTTACTAAATAATTTAGTTTTAGACATTTAGATAATATATAATGGGAATGTGATATATGTAGCTTAAACATAGTATTGAAATGTTTGATGATCGTTGTTACGAACGCTTTTTTTTAATGTTTCAGAGAGGTATCGTTACAAATAATATCGGTTTTGTCAACTTTAAACCTACTTTCGGAGTAAATTTTACTCGGCAAAGTAAATGACTGTGTCCACGCTCGATGGTCTAAACTTTGTAACGTCGTATTTGGAAGATTGTTGTAGCATACTTCCATCACAATGGCACAAAAACAATTTTGCACATGCGCTAGCCTAACTCTGGATAAAAAAAAAGTACAAATCTACTAATTTCAATAATTTTAATATCATAAATATAATTAAATATGTACTATCGAATCCCCATAGTTCTGGACGGTTAAGCTATAACGCGAATGCTGTATGTACGAAAGTAATGTTATACTTTTGTCACTTGCGCAAAGTGAAATCAAACGTATTTCAATAAATTCGCGTGAAAAGTAAATGATCCAAACCTAAATAGAAGCCACAGTTGATAAACTGCTACTTGATCAATCGCAGCTGGTAATGAGTGATGCTAGCAAGGTCGGGATAGCGCATGCATGATAGGAGATAAACCCTTTTGCGCCTGCAAGTATTCTCAATATCAAATTTGAAGTCACGATTGTGAAAAAAATACGTTTATCAAACATGCGCAGTGTATTATTTAACAACAAATTTAACACAAACTTTAAAAAACAAATTAAAATGAAATTAAATTTGTTCAAAGAATTTTTGAAAATGCAAAATTTCATGGATCTTATATACAATTTGTTTTTATTAATTTATAAGTGTATTTTGATATGCTAAACATTAAAATAACATACAATTTGAAGCAAAAAATGTTGCACCTATAATTTAAAAACAAAACCAACCCTAGTACTAGTAGTACAGAAAAAAAACACTTTGAAATCTTAAAAAGATTGAATTTTGACCTGACCCCTGAACTTCCACTCATTGAATCATCTGTTTTTTTTGTTGTCATTTCAGCAGTGACTCTCACAACTATGTTGTTATACATGAAGTGTACGAACACGAAAATGCACAGGAGTTATTTGAAAACGAACTGGACATTGCTCTCGATGCTGGGATTAACACAATAATCATCGAACCGACCAGACTTGGAGACGAAACCTCTGGGTGGATTAAAATAGGAAACTGTTTGCACAAGACGGCCGTACTATCCGGGCTGTGCTGTCTCATCACAGGGAACGTGTGGCCACACAAAGGAGTCGTGTTCCTTCCGCTAGGTTTCGTCAGCATTGTGTGCGCTGGCGTGTACGGCGTATCATGGCAGTTCGACCCGTGCTGTAAATACCAAGTGGAACATAACCTGAGGAACTTGCAGACTATCCCCATCCACAATTTGACATCAACGACGCCCGTAGTTCTAATTCGTAAAGACGATAAACGTCGAAAGATGCTGCATAACACGATCTCACTTGCAGCCAGTGCCTTTTGTGCTTGGCAGATATATAAGTCCTATATAGATTAATACCATATTAATTCTCATTCCTACTGTGGTATAGCTTTTTTCAAAAGGTGCAGGCATTAATTAAAAGCCTGTTAGATGTACTTGTATGGAAGTTTCCATGCAGGTATATATTCTGGTTTCTAATGCAATGTAGTATTAATGTCACAATGATACCGATAGAATATTCCACGTTATACATGTATATTCTAATGATTCCACATTCTTGTGTATTCATACATGTGTATGTATTTTTCTAGTTCTCATGACCAGGGATAATATATGAGAATGTTTGTACTATGCATTATTGTAAATGGCTGTTCATGGTTTTATGCAATGTATATGTATTTTCTATTTATGCATCCAACATGATACAATGTATTGTAAATGATATATTGAATGTGTAGTGTTTGACAAGTATTTGAGCTAGTGACATGTTTTATAATACTTAGTTGCACTGAAAATATATCATAGTCTGGTCGTGGAAGGTGTTGATCCAGAAAGAGTGGTACAGTAATAAATTTGGTATCGTTACAATACAAGTCCAAAAAAAAAAAACCCGAATAATCGAAAACCAGTTTTGCCAATCTGTTCCGCCTTCACGTCGGGATCATTCGTCAAATACTTTTGGACGACAAAATGTTTTTGGTATTATATAGTTATCTATGTAAAATAGTGCTTCCAATTGAACCAAAATTATCTCTGTACCATTATTTAATGTTCAACAACCAGACTAATCGGCCTAAAATCAACAAGTTCTGGCCATAATTCCACTAGTCAGGCTACTGAATGTGGTGAAACCGGTATGCCGTACCTTGTACATACATGTTGAATTTTAACAATTAATTATATGATAAAATATTTGCCAAGATGTTTCATTGCCATATGAAATTGATGCCTGTAACAACGACGCGCCTTATTTCTGTAATACATTATTATACACCAAATTTCTGTTTGGTTACCATGCTTTCACAATCTTGGGTTTTTATCAATTTCTTTGTCATAAGTTCATTGGTTTCACACTTTTATATAAACAATTTGATCCATTTTGGATCCGGTGATAGGTTATGCCCTAAAAACTGACCCAGACATTTATCCATGTGTATGCTCGCACGAGGGAGGGACTTGCATGTAATTAGTATATTATTAGTGCATAGATATATAGCTAGATATTGTTTTGCATTTATTGGTCCAAATAGATGTAAAATATAACTTTATGTTTTGAGATCTACTTTGAACAATAAATGTCCAAATAATTTTAAACGACAGCTAGCTAGCTTTTTCACTGAGCTAATTAAAACCCACCTTCGTGTCAGCATACATGTATTTGTTGATGTGTATACGACATGTATGTATTGACAATATTAGGTACGTACACAGTCTCAAAACGCCAACAAGTCTCGTTATACGAACGTTTATTTGTAGGAGTGAAGAGTTCAACCACATTTTGCTTGCGGCAATTTGGATCTAGACAACTACAAAATTAATGTATCTATTAATTTCCAGTATTCAAAAACGTTTATATGTACTAAAATGACATTTGTATTGCATAGAACCATGAAGTGCATTTTGCAAATGATGGTGAGTCTGTAGTGGTAACCATTTTATCAATAGCTTTTACACATTTGACATTGATAAATGAAAATCTATTATTATTTCAAGAGACAACTCGTCACTGCATTTCTCCTGTGACATCACTTCCAATGCATGTGAAATTCTATACAAAAATGCTGTAATATAATGTATGAACTTGTTTGTAGTCCACCCACTTTCCCTCAAACCTATTAATCTTAAACTTAAAAATTAACTGTTCCAATGATGAACATGGAATGAGTTACAAACATTGTTGGAATTTTGAGACGGTGCCTTATTCAGGTTACATTTAGGCAACTTTAATGTATAATATTATGTGTATATATAAACAGCTTTTTTTCAGGACCAAAATGACCATTTGAATGTATCTTTTAACAGACATGAAAACATTATCACGATTGTTAAATGTTTGTTGTTGCTGTCCAAGTTTGAGACAATGCACATTTTCAACATGTGTTTGTTTAAGTCAATGTTTAGGAAGTGTGCAAATTAAAAGAATTTATTTGAAAATAAGTTTGTGTTAATTTACATCAAATAGAATGCACTATTCAAGAATGGTTATTAAATGTTTTATTTACCTTGTGACGTCTAACATGATTGTACTTCAAGGGCAAAACAAGGGGACACAGTCATCACCTCATAAAAGAAATTGTGATGCGCCTTTGATCATGTAAAAAAATATAATTTTTGTTTTATGTAAATTAAAAAATGGTGTTTGAGAAATACAGAGGATCGATCCATCGATTCTTCGACACATCAAACCTCAGGATGGACACTCATGCGCTGTGTTACATCCCTCTCCAGTTTGCAATGAGTGAGATTTTTCTGCAAATGCAGGGCAATGCCCAGATCTGCCCAGTGCTGTTGGGATAGCTGGGCTCCAGAGCGTCCGCCTGGTAGATGGATCGATCCTTCTCAGTGGACTTGTTGGGTTATTTTCCGTTCCAATCAGTGTTCCACAACTGGTCCTTCAAAGGCTGTGGTGTGTGCTATCCTGTGGGAAAGTGCACACAAAAGATCCCTTGCTGTTATTTGAAGAAGAGTAGCCTATGTGGTGGTAGCAGGTTTCCTCTGAGACCATGTGCCGATATAACCGTACATTTGACATCCAATAACCACTGATTAATAATCAATGTTCCAGTGGCAGTGGTGCCATTAAACAAACTTTATCTTTGGTACTTTGGGGACACTCAAAGTTATTTTCACATAGAATGGAAATAATTGTGGGAAAAACAACTAATAAAAGATATATGTATATTGAAATATATATTTTGTTGATAAATTAGCAACTTGAGCATATAAACAAATCGATACAACATGCATGTTCTTGAAACAAAACAAATTCATACCTTGTACATTTGAAAAAAAATTGTCAGTTGAATACAGGACGCAGCCTCAATAATTTAACATATTTTACTAATACATAATTTCACAAATATATACAACTTCAACTTTCCTAAACCTTTCTCAAAAGGTATCACCAAAAATATATCGATTACAAATTATATCCCAGTTTGCAATTCAAATTTAGTACAAAAACATACACGCACACATACATATTAGAAGTAGAATTGAACTTTATTTTCTACATGCATCAACAAGTTCTATCCTAAAGTTGGAAAATATCAGCATGCACCAAGAGCAGTGCGCACTCCTATAGGCAATGTGATAATAAAACTCATTGAATAACAATATGCATTGGGTTTGTCAGAAGGGTTGTTAAAAATTCAGTCCTTTTCTCCACTGGATAGAGAAGTTACCACAAGCATTTCATTAAATTGTTTGCAAAACACATCTTTAGAATAAAAAAATGCAGACAACATTTTAGATCCTTCAATCGTTTGATGCAGTAACCGATGTAAAGCGAAACATTTATAACAGTGCTATTTTCTGCAGCAGTGGAAATGTTTGACGCTAAAATAGGTGAGCGAGGGACTTTAAAACACAGTAGAATCTCGTTGGCTCGAACGCGTAAGAGTCGAATACATGGTAACACTCAAACCAAGATCAAAGTCCCGAATTATTTTTGCATTAAATCCTTATATTAAGTTGCTGATGCTTGGGTCGAACAGTTTCTCGACAACCGGTGGTGTTCGAGCCAACAGGATTCAACTCTTATTTTAAATGATATTGTGTCTAATTTTGGAACCAAATGTTCATTTATTTTTCATGTAATCACTTTTCTGCTTTTTTGCTCTGGATGCCATTAGTTTGAAAAATACGGCAGGTGCGAGAGTTCTCAAGTATGCAGCAATCCGTGGAATGAATGGGGTAAAAATGTCATCTTTCCGTCTCAGTGTCACACAGTTCAACACTTGCCTGGCTAAATAATCCGCACTCATTCCAGTAGCTGTTGTCTTGTCTTTAGCTGTAAACAAACAAACATCTGTTACTCTTTTCTTATTGTTATCTTGCATACACTACTCAAACATTTTACTGTTAAAAATGAAAAAAATATATACAGTGAAACCCCTCTAAACCGAACACACTTGGGACAGAGTAAAATGTTCGGCTTAGAGGGGTGTTCGGTTTACTGAGGTTTAAATACAGCACATAGGGCTGTTTGGGACTTTGAAATATGTTCGGTTTAGAGGGAATTCCGGTTTACTGAGGTTCTGGTATAGAGGAGATTCACTGTATATTAATTTTGATTTTTTACGTTCGTTTTGAAATTTCTCTTACTAGATGCTTCATTGAAGTCCCAGCTAAATACATTTTCTGGATCCACCTCTGGAAGTATAAACTGTGTGATGAAATGTTGTATTTATAGTTTAACCAGAACACTATTAGGCTTTTCCCTAGCGCGTACAGTTTCAAAATTCAGCAACAATATTGTAATTTTATGTCTCTGCCTTGAAACATTATCAATATATCCTGTTAGCTCGTACACCGTTGATGCTCGAGAAACTGTTCGACCCATCGGGTAGTTCGACCCAAGCATCAGCAACTTTATATAAGGATTTAATGCGAAAATAATTCGGGACTTCGTTCTTCTTTCGAGCATTGCCATGTATTCGTCCCTTCCGCGTTCAAGCCAACGATAGTCTACTGTAGTTATAGAGGGATTTGTACATTTTTTGGTATTAGAGAAGTATTTTATTTACTCGTAAGAGAATTTAATTACTTGTGTTTGAAATACATGTACTGTAAATTCGTTAAGTGATTGCAAAATGTTTCTTTTTTTCGCGAAAATATTTTTTTTACATTTTCCTACCTACATGTACCTATATGTACCTACATGTACCTTATTTATTTCAATGATAAAATCAGAAGAAAAAAAACTTTTTATTTGTTTGGCCCAATGAATTTTTTCCTTCTTTTTGTATGTAATGTCATGTTTACGATTAAATCTAACAATGGGGTCTTAATAGAGGTGTTTCACTGTATAGATCTTTGTTTATGGTTTGATTACGATTTTTTTTTTTTTTGGGGTGGGAAATAACATTTCAGAACACTTATAAGACGAGTTGTCTCCCTTGCAAACAGTTTCTTTACATTTTCCAACCTATCTACCCTATTTATTTCAATGACGAAACCAGAATTTAACACCTTGACTGCCATGAAACAAAATGGCGCGATGTTCCCGTTTGCCAAGCCGTATATGTCTATGCATTTTGTTTTGTTTTATGGTAGTGGCAAAATCTGGTACACCAACATCTACGAGTATACTCGTAGTCGGCAGTCAACGTGTTTAAAAAAAACACATTTAATTTTTTTTTAGACCTAATAAAATGTTTGTTTTTGTTTTTGTGCAGTCGTGTGGTAAAGCCGGTGGAAGCTGTGTGACCAGCGTTGATGGGTATTACATCGAGTCTGCGTTCTGCATCGTTATCGGCTTGCTGTGGATCAAGTGGAAATCGAGTAAACTCCGACAGCTCGACGCGTTGGACTTGAGTGCCTGGGCGTGCAGATGACGGAACGCTACTCGCCAAATAGATTGTTTAACTGTTTAGTTAAGTGCAGATGACGGAACGCTACTCACCGAATAGATTGTTTAACTGTTTAGTGTTTGTTAACGTATCGTCACTCATTTTCGCTTGACACTGGTTTCTGATCGGCCGGTAGAAGTTGAAATTATAAATAGATCTCATGAGCTATGATGTTACCAGTAGCGTAGTAAAAAAGAGTGTTTAACTGTTTAGTTTTTGTTAAGTATCCAGGGGTTCTAGAATACGGTGGTCCGATGCCCTAGGCCAGTGATTTTTACACTCGGGGCCACCAAATAATTGCTTTGGCTGTGCCCGATGGCCAGTACAACAATTGATTTACTTACATTTTTCTTTTTTTTTGAAATATTGGTATTTAAAAGTTGGGCTAGTGAGTTTTCAGACACTGCCAGTGAAATTTCAAATCCACTGGCCCCATGGCAAGTGAAATTAAAAAAAAATTCTAGAACCACTGAGTATCGTACCATCACCCATTTTGGTTCGACACTGGTTTCTGATCACCCGTTAGAAGTTGAAATTATAAATAGATCGCACGAGCTACATGTATGATGTCACCAGTAGCGTAGTAAAAAAACGGAAGTTTAACTGTTTTGTTTTTGTTAACGTAACATCACCCATTTTCGCTCGACAACAGTTTCTGATCACCCGTTAGTAGTTGAAATTATAAATAGATCGCACTAGCTATGACGTCACCAGTAGCGTAGTATAAACGTGGAAGTATTACCTTTGGCTCTGAGAAGAAAATGTTGTGTGTGATGTATCCAACAGTAAGTTTGAGCTAAAATATCATAAACATTGCACACATAACTACTGTTCATTAATGAATAAATGAATGTTTTACGAGACCCCAGCACCACTGTACACGTGACTAATGCAAAATTTACTTTATTTTGGTCATAATAATACTATTAATATAACAATATTTAGAATACGGTTATCATCTGCTTCGTTTAGATCAAACCTGTCGAAGTCATATGATACTGTAGATCCTGAAATTAATGCGATCATTATATTAATGCGAAAAATGCGAGAGAATTATTCGCATTAATAATGTAACGCATTCATGTTAACTGATTGCTACACAAACGTGTTGTTAGAAAAAGTACTATATCATGAAGGGAGACCACTCACATTAATTTCATGTCACGTTTTAGTCTGACAACTCTTACTCGCATAAATTTAGTGACTCGTTAATTTCATGATCTACAGTATATCAAATATGATCTTCCATGGAATCAAACATTCTTAAAAAGGCAACTTAGATTGTTGTTTCTGTTTGTTTTAATATATTTATATATGTGGGTACAAATTTAGAAAATACTTGATTTTAATGGAATTAATCCCAAGTACAGTAATGTTTATATACATTGTACAAGTATAAATATTATGTATATCCAAAATAAATTGTTAAAAGTTGCATCCAAATAGACTTGCTCTCCTAATATGAAATAAAATACAATTACATTTTGAATTGCTCAGTAATCTATCTAAAAATAATACATTAGCTATTATGCTGTTTTTGGATTGAGCAATTATAGGATTAATTGAATTAGATCTTGACTAATCACGACACATTATTTTGTTTTCTAAAAAGTAAAAAATTTATGTTTTAAATCCATTATGATGACACACCTGTGTTTCTTTAATATACTCATATATACATTGTACATGTATTGCCATAGATCAATAATGATTAAATATCCTTAGATTACTAGTATATGCACACCTGTTGTCCTTTAATATGAATAGATAATGTACAACTAATATCCTAATGAGTTTACCAGTTGACATGATAGAGAATACAAATATATTTCCTGCCATTACTTAATAAGATATCAATCTTGTTTATTGGATAATATTAACTCCTATAATTTCCTTCATGTAGCAAAACAAATTAACAGATCGTGTTATATGTTTGTTTTGTAATGTTTATCAAATTATAGTGAATCTGCTATGAAAAACATAGTTTGGTATCAATGACTTATTTTATTACACATGTACTCAGTTTATATTTGTTTTTTTGACCTTACTATACTTTTGTCTTTTTACCTTTGTATTCTCTTTTTCTATGTCACAACCAAGATTATAATCAATAATTTTCTATTTATAGTAACTTTATTAAAGTTGACATTTCCATATTTTAAGGCTTCACCAAAGTTGTGGTATGTAATGTCCTGTCTATTGGAAAATGCATTTTAAAATAAGTGGCAGCAGGTTATCTCTTTGAACCATAATTATGTCATAATATCCATGTTTAACATTTTCAGATCTTTTTACGTGAATTTCCACTGTTATTGTTTTAGAATTGACGTATTATGTTTATTTTGCAGTGGATCAGGATGAATACATTAGCCTGTCCGTTCCTGAACAAGGTGCCGATGAAAAGTCTGCACAAGTTCGCCCCGCAGCTGCTCCGCTATGGAGCCCATCATTGCCCGATAATGGCACATGCAGCGCAATACTCGACTGTTACTATCACGTCGGATACTTTGGAGAGCGAAGGTAAAATTTAGCGTCACTTTTTAAGAATTACTGGTTTGGCCGAGCATTATAATGTTGGAATGTCAAATGCCATCCATGTTGTGTGCTATTCTGTCTATTAGATAGTGCACATAAAAGACCCCTTGCTGTTTTTCGGTAAGAATAGACCATGAAGCGGCGATAGCGGATTTCCTCTGACGTCCAATAACCGCTGATTTATAATCAATGTGTTTCTAGTGGCGTCGTTAAATAAAACAAACTAGTTTTTTTAGTCAAATGCCATATGAACTGGTGCAGTAGGTTTGAATCTAACTTGTGGACATAAAGGATTTTTCAATTTAGAGGATAAGCATAACAGTATTGAAAGAAATATGTTTTGTTATTTTTTGCAAGTTGCCCCTTCTTGACCCTATTGATAAAATCATAAAATATAGAACTGATGTTTTTTGTTGTACAAAATGATGAAATGTTTTTTTTTCTGTTATTGCAGTGGTCAACTTGGCAAACAAGTGTCCATTCCTATCCAAAGAGGTGAACACGCCAGCAATCAGCTCTGAAGTCCAGGATGATGCCATCAGTGTTGTGCCAAAACCTGGTAGGAGAATATATATTGAATCTGAAATTGTTAGGAAAACTATCATACTAGCATTTTCATTTGTTTAAAAGTTTTTGTCATAATTGTGAATCCCATCCATACACCTTGTAGTTAGGTGAACCCATTCACTACCAAATGATGAATTCACCATTGGTTTGTGTGGTGTTTAATGTGAAATAATACACTAAAAAAACCCACCTTTTATATGAAGCTACTAATTGTGAATAATGTTTTATGATTCAAATAACAAATTTTTAGCTTTTAGCTACTAATTGTGAATAATGTTTTATGATTCAAATAACTAATTTTTAGAATGTGCAATAAATATGGACTCTTGTTATCAACTTCCAAAATTACATTTTTGCAAACCTCTCTGCATTAATTTATTGAGAGTAGACAATGTTACAGACGATGTAGTTAATAATATTGATGTGAGCTGTTCTCGGGAAAAACTCTCATTACTCCCTAATTTGCTTAGAGAGAAAAGTAACTTCTCCTTCAAGCCTAGCTTGAACCCTGGTTCCAGGGGTTCTAGTATACGGTGGCCCGATGCCCGAGGCCAGTGATTTTTACATTCGGGCCACCAAATAATTGCTTTGGCTATGCCCGATGGCCAGTAAAAAAAATTGATTTACATAGATTTTAATTTGTTTTATTGTTATATTGGTATTGGTATTTAGAAGTTGGGCAAGTGGATTTTCAGCTGCGGCCAGTGAATTTTCAAATCCACTGGCCCCATGGCAAGCGAAAAATTAAAAAAAATCTAGAACCCCTGCTGGTTCATAACAGACATAAAATGTATCGACCCAATGTCAATAACAACTTGTGAGCAAGATCGGACAGTTTTTCACAGTTTTCTGTGTATATATATATTTTTTTTAGTGCACACTGGTGACAATGGCACTCATGATGAATCAACTATGTCATCCACTATGGAAACTACGGACAAAGTTGACACAAAGAATAGCACTGGAGGATTTCTGTCTGGATTGAGCCTCGAATCTACTCTCAAGGCATTCAAGAAAGGAAGCAGTGGACCACCAACTGGTCCAGGTAATAACACTTCAACTATTGTATGGTGTAAAAATACCATTAAACACTAAATACTTTCTGCATATTCTTGCAATGCATTCTCTTTAAAGATAGAGAAATCAAAGAAATTACCGTGGTGATTGGTGTTTATTCCTTACAATTAAATACTCAGACGCATATAGTTCAGCTGATGTGATGTGTTATGGTAAAAATTGCAGACATTAATATATTTACTGACATAATATTGATCTATACACGGAAACTTTTTGTTTGTTTGTGTGTCTTCCTGTGAAATGAAAAACGGACTCTAATAGTACATTATGAATTAAAAAAGTAGATGATTGTTAAAAATTTATTCATCTTAATGTATAATTTATTTCTGTTTGTTTATTTCAGAGCCACCAAAGCCGTTCTTCAACTATGACCGTTTCTTCTCGCACCAGGTGGACAAGAAGAAGAAAGATCATACATACCGAGTCTTCAAGAAGGTGATGAGGAATGCATCAACATTTCCTTTTGCCAAGGAGCACACTGGCAACACCAAGGACATCACAGTCTGGTGTAGTAACGACTACATGGGCATGAGCTGGCATCCAGAAGTCAGGCGCTCTGTTAGGTAAGTAGTATATTCACACTGGCAACACCAAGGACATCACAGTCTGGTGTAGTAATGACTACATGGGCATGAGCTGGCATCCAGAAGTCAGACGCTCTGTTAGGTAAGTAGTATATTCACACTGGCAACACCAAGGACATCACCATCTAGTGTAGTAGTGACAAAAGTTATGAAACTAAGCAGTTCGTTAACTTTCTCATATACCACCATATTCTAGAACCTCTGCATAGTATAGTAATCATATAATAAACATACAGTTATGTAAATAGACAAGAACAGTGTTTTCTATTTTGTTTGTGTATAACTCGCTTCATTTCGTTGTCATGTGACCGGGTTTTTCACACCACAATGGTGAATGATTGATTCTCTTTAAAATATTCAATGTGGTGCAATAATTTTAGCAGTGATAGTGTTTAATTGTTTTCTACAGGGAAGCTCTGGACCAACATGGAGCTGGTGCCGGTGGAACTAGAAACATTTCTGGGAACTCGCCACTTCACGAAAAGTTGGAGGCTGAGCTTGCGAAGTTGCACAAGAAAGAGGCTGGTCTGGTGTTTACATCCTGTTACGTGGCCAACGATTCCACCTTGTACACTTTACTAAAGAAACTACCAGGTGAGTGATATGATGACTGCAGTTAATCAACTATGATCTTTGGATCCAAGTAATTAGCCTCAATTATTCATGTCCACAGATTTTTGCAATTATCTTACAATACAACTCATTAAGATAAAGTTGGTATTTTGTCTTTTCTGTTCGATCAAAGGGTAAGAGTGGTAACTCTATTTACTGATTCTTACCAAACTTTATACACAATTACTTCTTTTTCTTCTTCCTCGATTGCTTGTACACAATTAGTCATCATCGGAGAATATTAATTTGAGGTACCAAAGATCTGATGTTATTGTTAAAGGATGGAATTGTAATTTTATTCCTCCCACATGGTTCTTCAATTTCATTCCATGGAATAAATTGCTGCGGTTTTGTAAGATAGCTTGAATGTTTATCATTTTATTTGTTTAAAAAGGGTTGAATACAATCAAGGGGAAATAAGTCTGTAATTTATTTGACAATCTGCAGTCATCAATAAATATATTTTCTTAAGTTGTTTTCTTGCGATAATATTTGTTTGCAATATCCACAGCCAATTAAATTTTCTAGTAATGTGATGGACTATGTTTTTATAAATATGAAAATTTTTCATTTTGCGTATTTAATCTGAAATAAATTATGATTTTCTACAATGGAATACAGATATTTTTTCATTTTGTTATTGTAAATTTGGTGTCCAGTAAAAGTCTATGATTCAGTTGTATAAAGAATTGTGATTTATAATCTTTAGTAAATTATTCTTATTTTTACCAATAAAAATCTGTGATTCAGTTGTATAAATTTTTTTTATTTATAATCTTTAGTAAATGATTCTTCTTTTTACAGGTGCCCACATTTTTTCTGATGCTGGTAACCATGCCTCCATGATCCAAGGCATATTGAACAGTGGTGTACCCAAACACATTTTTCGCCATAACGATTCTGACCATCTGGAGCAACTACTCAAAGAGGTTGATGTCTCAGTGCCAAAGATTGTCGCTTTTGAAACTGTTCATTCCATGGATGGTACGAACTGTACTTGTGTCTTGTTATCGCTACAATCTAGTAAAGGGTTTCAAATGATAAACTTGTAATTGTAACATTAAAGCGGGGTGTAGCTCAGTGGTACCAGTAGCTCGATGGAGCAAAGTATCGATCCTCCTCAGGGAACCTGTTGGGTTATTTCCCATTCCAACCAGTGATCCACGACTGGTCTTTCAAAGGCTATCCTGTTTGTGGGAAAGTGCACATAGAATATCCCTTGCTGTTATTTGAAAAAGAGTAGCCTATTTGGCGACGGCAGTTTTCCTCTGTGACCAAGTGTCGATATAACCATGCATTTGACATCCAATAACCGCTGATTGATAATCAATGTGTTCCACAGGTGTCATTAAACAAACAAAACTTTATCTTTTTTTGTAACATTAAAACTTCTAGATCTGTTTATGATGTAATCTGTGGTAGATGTTTTCTTGCAGGTTCTATCAGCCCACTGAATGAGATGTGTGATATAGCCAAGAAGTACGGAGCGTTGACGTTTGTTGATGAGGTTCATGCTGTTGGTCTGTATGGCAAACATGGTGCCGGGGTTGGTGAGCGTGACGGATGCATGGACAAGATTGACATGATCTCAGGAACTTTAGGTGAGTCCAAGTTAACATCTACTTTTGGGAGTGGGACGTAGCTCAGAGGTAGAATGTCGCCTGTGGCGGGATGGGTTGAGAGATCGAACCTCCACAGCGCAAAACATTTTTATGGGCTATTTTCCGTTCCAGCTAGTGATCCACGACTTGTTTATCAAATTCTGTGGTGTGTGCTATCCTGTCTATGGGAAAGTGCGCATAAAAGACCTCTTGCTGTCATTCGTGGAAGGGTAGCCTATGTGGGTTTCCTCAGTGACCATGTGTCAATATAACCATGCGTCTGACTTCCAATAACCGCTGATTTATAATCGTGTGTTTCTAGTGGTGTCGTTAAAAATAAAACTTTACATCTAGTTTTGGAAGAATCCATTATAAAATTATCCCACTTTGTTAATATAATGAAACCGCTCAAAACATTTGGATTACAGTAAAATAAATATTTTGGAAGGGTGTTTGGTGGACATTTTATAATGTATACATGTTTTATTTTGTCCTTTATTAACGTGATTAAATGCTTAAAAGTATTATAGCTTTTATTTTCACAGAAGATGCTTGAGTTGAAACTATGCCTTATGAGTGAAAATCTGTTTTTAATACATGCTGATGTCGATTTTCTTTTTTTTCAATGGTAAAATTTACATAAAATAAATAAAGTATGCAAATCTCCAAAATGTTATGGCAAAAGAACTCACAAAAAGCAACTCATTTTTAAACTTTCTCTATGATCCTCTAGAACAATTTCTTGTTGTTTGGCTTTAGTTTATTTAATTGAAAGTTATTGTGTGTGTTCTTTCAGGTAAAGCTTTTGGCAATATGGGAGGCTATGTAGTAGGATCAGCGAGCACGATTGACATGATTCGCAGCTACGCATCCGGGTTCATCTTCACGACTTCCCTCCCTCCAACAACGCTCTCTGGGGCTCTGGCCGCCATCAAGGTTGGTTTAATACATCTGGAATGTGTGTTCAAGATATGTGATTACATTTTCTATCTTACCAAAGATGGTACACAATTTCTGTTACAAATATGCCTTATATTGAATTAAAGACCATCAATAACCATTTTGGCACAAAAAGTGTGATCACATGTACAGAGTGATCGAGTTCTACACAAATTATTCATTGCTACACAACTGTTCCATCAAAGGCTGTGGTGTGTGCTATCATGTCTGGGAAGTGCACATAAAAGATCCTTTGCTGTTTTTTGGTAAGTGTAGCCTATGTCGCAACAGCAGGTTTCTTCTAGTATCAATATACCCATGTGTTTGACTTATTAATGGCTTATTAATAATCAATATGTTCCAGTGGTGTCGTTAAACAAACAAACTTTATGAGATATGTATATATTTTTCAGGTGTTGTCTGGTGCGGAAGGTCAAGAACTGAGGATAAAGCACCAGGCCAATGTCAAGTATCTTCGTGACAAGTTGATACATGCGGGTATTCCAGCCATGCACACACCCAGCCACATCATCCCCATTCATGTAAGTAGTTGCTCGATCATCTATGTATTTAAACAAATGGCTTTGTAAAAATATTTTGTACATTTTAGTTCGAAATAACAGAGATGTCAGGTTTTGTGTTTTTAAGTGTCCAATTGACTCTCTTTTTTTTCTTTTTTTTCCATAGAATGAATGAATGTTTAACGACACCCCAGAACTATTAAAAAAAAACATCACCTTTTGGGTGTCAAAATATGGTAAACATGATAATGGGTTTTGAATTGATGGGGGAATATTGACTTACTATATAGTCACTCGTGTCTTTCAGGTTGGCAATGCGCAGGTGTGTACCAAAGTCTCCAACGACCTGATGCAGAAACACGGCATTTACGTCCAGTCCATCAACTACCCGACTGTTGCTATGGGTGAGGAACGTCTGCGGTGCGCACCAACTCCACACCACACCAGAGAAATGATGGACGAACTGACCGATTTCCTCGTCGACATTTGGAAGATGAACGGCCTAGAGTTGTACAAACCAATGTGCCCCAAAAATTGTGAAAATTGTCGCAAGCCTCTTGAGTTCGAAAAGTTCTTCAGCTCTGACCCAATTTGTGCCCGATCTAACTGCACATACACCTCAATGCAGGAGGCACTGGCCTGAATGGCCATGCCCGGGCAGTTCTAATGCTGTTATTTTCCATGTTTGTAGTTCAAAATTGTATTTTAGAGTAAAGACAAATATGCTTCAAAATAAATGTTGCATATAAATATTTCAGTTGCTATTCATTTGCTGTTAAGGATTTTCAGCCATTTGGCTAATTTAAACACATTTCTTTTCAAGGTTAAAATATTAAAAAGAGCGTGACATTTAATTATTATTTAGTTTTAGTTTTAAGATGCAAATAAAATCAGTTTAAATATTAGGAACATTCATAGAACATCACACATATAGTAAACTTTGGTTTTAAGATCATCAAAGCACCAGCAATAGTTTTGACTACAATCATGGCAGTAATAGCATTTTGATGATGTGTATGGCACATAAAACATTTTGGGTTTATAATCTATTTTAACTGCTTCTGTATTTTATTTCTAGTGCTGTAGTGAAATTGGTTTTTTGTTGTCTATATTGTTAAAATATATGGGAATATATTTGTTGAAAATTGATACGATGTGGCAATGAATATTTGGTGCAGGTATTTTTCTTTTAAGTCTTTGTTGTGACTCTATTAAGCTCTTTTAATATGTATAATACAATAAGCTACATATTTTGGCTGTAAAATTAGTATTATGGTGTACACAACAATAAGAGTCCCCTTTAACTATCTGATTTGTCAGCTTCATTATAATGTTTTCTGGACTTGTGGTTACATTTTACTTCTTAAAACTGTTTTATTCGAACTGCAATGGTTTGTTTTCATTTAAATTATTCAATCTTTATTGTTACACTTTTAAAATTACCTTGTTCCACTGTTACATTTGGTTTGCTTCTAAAATTACCACATCTCTATTGTTAAAGTTGATTTACTTTTAAAATTACCATTATATTTATTTACAAATAAAGTAAATTAGATAAGCAATATTTTATAGAAACATACGTATAATGAAGACAGAACCTTTTTTTAAAAATATCACATGTTTTTGTGAGGGTTTTTTTCTTCATATAACAGGTTATTTGACTTTTTTAATGTACCGGGTAATAATGTTCCATTTTCTTCAGAAATTTGTTCTACTAAAAAGTAATTTAGCTGAATGTTATACAAATCAGTATCTACATTCATATTCTTTAAATATTTGTTTTAGTTTGAATGTTTCAATCTAACTAATTTTCATTAACTAAAAACATAATAACATTTATTTTGAATACTATAACTTTAAATTGTTCTTTGCTGCTAAAAACTTCTTCTTATTACAAGTATTGTTTACTTCAATATTTTTGGATAACATAACCAGTAATCACTCGTCTATTGGATCTGATGTTCATTGCCCTTAGTATAAATTAAACTACTTTGTATATTATTTATAGCAAAATGAAAAATATTAAATATGTTTTGTAACCTATTTGTCAAAAATGTTTAAAATTATCTATTGAGCTTTAAGTTTAACTTAGGAAAAATATAATCGCATATTCTGGTACTATTAGAGAGTTTAAGGTTTATTATCTTTGTAAATTTTCCTTTCAAATTTTTTATTATGTATGGTACGGTATTTCTATTTGTCACTGCTGTCTTTCAACAAGGGTTTTGGTTGTAGCATTAGCACACATTCTCATAATTCTTATGTTGCACTTTTAAAGTATAAACATAGGTAAACTCAAGTTTGTATTAAAGTACATGTACTTAATAAAATTATCAAAGTTGTACGACATAAAATAAAATCTTGATATTCGTAAAGAATAAGCTAAATTATTAGTTATTACAAATCTACTTTTGGAATGAAGAGACTGTGTGCTAGTGTTGTTTTGTTCACTTGGTATGTGGATAAAGTATTTCATAAATGGTGTAGCAAACCATACAAGCCAACTCCTGGGGGCCGATTTGGATGAATTTTCAATGTTCTTTCTTAAATTATAATTTGGCACAAATATAAGCATTTCAAACATAACCATGCTTAGAATTTTATCCATGCTTAAAATTTTATCCATGCTTTAAAAAAATCTGTAAAAAAAAAATCAGCCTTTTGGTTATTTTATTTTCTTATTTTCAAATGTGGTAACTGGAAATAAAAACTGGTGGAGTGTCTTCCCAAGCATTAATATTTACCTAAAATTATCTTAAACAACAGCAGTACTAATGTCAGAATAAAATTAATTAACTCTTTATTTTCTTAATATCTGACAGTTTATGTAGAAAATAACCCCGAAAGTAGTTTTGTAAAATTAAATTAAAAATTTAGTGTAAAGAAAAACAAATTTGTTTACATTTTCATGAAACAGTGGCTTATACAAATATTTTCTTTACTGTGCATATTATGTATTAAGCATAGCATTTTAAAGTACCTTATGGAATAAAATCTAATTAACCGTTCAAAGTTCCACAAAAATAGAGCTCATGTATAATTGTCCTACAATGCCCCAAAAAAACATGTATAATTGTCCATGTAGTTTTTAATTGTCTATAAATGATATATTAAGTAACAAAATGATATTACTGTTTTAGCTGTTTTCAACATTTTATAGGGGTTCTTCTGTTGTTCACAATATCTCATTTTATGCAGAAATTTTAAATCAGTGTTATTGTTAAATTACTTCAGTAGTTTTTAATTATTACAGGTTGACTTTGTCTATTGTTGTAGCACTTTGATGACAATATTTTTAACAAACGTTAATAAATATTGTTTAAAAAAAATATTTATGATGGTGCATGACAATATTTATTTTACACAGGTAAACTGCCCGGGTCAAAATAGGGTCAGAGCTGAATTTATTAAAACACATATTACTGTTTTTACTTGGTTCACTTGTCTCATTCTCATTATGTACAAATATTGTATCAGGAACTGTTTGATATATATATCTATGGCATCAATATCTCTATTTTATATTGTGACAATAGATGGATCCAGTGTTCTGCATTGTGAGCCAAACCTCACCACATGGCATGATGTGTATGATGTACATTGTAAAATTTGAATTAATTACTGTTTATTACCCCAGAGGGCAAGCATAACTGGGGAAATATAAATAATATTTTCTCAGTGAGAAATATCACTACATTGGTATAACGTGTCATCTGATTGGGTTGTCAA
>JAULBR010105072.1:0-34151 GCA_032355825.1 Melanodrymia aurantiaca | reverse complement strand
ATGAATGGATGGATGGATGGATGGATGGATGGATGGATGGATGGATGGATGGATGGATGGATGGATGGATGGATGGAGACAGTCAGGTGTTCAATGGATGAATGTTCAGCACACATCTTTAAGCTTTATTACATCAGTTCATGACACTTTACTTACATCATCCGAGCAATAAATAAGAGTAATAAAGCTGTTATTACAACTACAAGATAATTAAATGTACCCGTTTATGGTCTCACACACTTCTAGATGTAATTTTATGAAATTACGTCCAAAACTGTTACAAACACATGTTTAATTAAGAATAAACTTGCATCTGTGTAATACAAAATTTATCTGAACCACAAATGATAAAGATAAAGTTAGCTTGTTTAACAACACCACTGGAACACATTGATTATTAATCAGTAGCCTTATACGTTCAATAATGCGAGCGCTCTGGAACTATGTGACTAGTACCGATCGTGTGCTATCACATTACATTCATTCAATGTAGATGCAAATACCGGTGTCAAAACATTTTGTCTCAGAAGCAGAACGCCCGTGCTATTGAATGCATGGTTATCTCGAAACATGGTCAGAAAAAACCCACTGCCACCACATAGGCTATTATAACGGAATAACAGCAATGGATCTTTTATGTGCTTTTCCACAAACAGGATAGCACACCACAGCCTTTGATGGACCATTCATGGTACACTGGTTGGAATGGGAAATAACTCACCAGGTCCACTGAGGAGAATAGATCCTTCAACCCGTCGAACCTCAGTTGGACGCTCTTATTCCGAGGTAATTCCATTGCATTATAATCACAAATGCTTAGTTTATTCAAATAAAACACCATAAATTACAGTAGACGAAGATGAAATCTTACAGTTCAGTCGTATACATAGGCAGCTCTTTTGGAATGGTTTTCAGACCTCGTCCGGAGCAGTCCACAGTAGTTCCTATACAAACACATTCTCGTGGACACTCCCTGTCTATCATGCAGTTACCAGCGTTTTTAGTCCGGTGTGATTCAGCACCTGTTGTAATGAAGACACATGATCAATACCTGAATATCTTAACTCTGCCACTCATGATGCAATTTGAACACTTTCTAAATGTTTGTATTTGTTTGCAGTTGATAATTAACACTTATATATGGCAAATGAAATGAGCATCCTTAATAGTTTCTCATATTTGTGATAAAAGTCACGATTCACTGACCTAAAAGAAAACTGGACACCAACTATGTTTGAATGAAATTGAAACGAATTATGTCAATTAACGATATATACCCAATCAGTCTAGGGATGAGTAATATCTAAAATGTTGTATCACTATATACCATAAAGCGGTAACGCTGTATCAAAATATGCATTATAATATATTATTTACAAGGTATGGAGGTTGTTCTTTTTAAGCCAAAAAAAAAATAATTTCGCAACAAATTCGGTATCTGCCATACTTTAGACTGTAACCACAATGATAGATTGCTAAACTACACTCAATTCATCACTGACGCTGACAGCTGTAGACAGAGAACCAGTTGAAGCATATTTCCCACTGACCAGACTTTTGCAGAAATATCTGTTTATCAGTACAAGTCTGGCATATCATAATATGTATTATTCTGATTATTTACCTTTTGAATTGTAATATATCGGTATACCAGTAAAACTGCACATCCCTACCCAACATATTGTCACTGATCAGCTATTACCATTAGGTGTCGGATATAAAGCAATTTCAACATAATGTTTAGAGTACTATTTTGACCTCATCGTCTTGAAGGTTTTTAATTCTGGTTTTAAGCCAGTGCTACGATTAAAAATCTCATATGGTACTTTTGAAGTCAGTGCTTACCAGCCTTCAGTTTAGTGGTCTAATCATTTACACCACCAAAACTAGTTTATCAATTAACACAAAGGCGTCTTTTAGAATTGATTGCACAGATGGAACAGCACATGCCATGGTCATTGATTTCTTACACACCTGTATACATTATTACTATATGATAACAATTCGATAAACAACATTCATTGTTTACAGGGTCAAGCCATCCATGGTCTCACAGTGTCATTAAGGACTGCATGTGCATAAATGTCAATGATTTTCACAATCTGACCAAAGTTAGGATTGGGTTTGACCACCTGTTTTTTGTTTTAATCCCAACATAAAGCATTGATTAACCATGGACTGATGTTTTTACATGGAAAACAATCCGAACATGGCTTTTACTCTCTCTCTCCCTTCCGAACATTGTTCTAATTGTGAAACACAGTGATATTTCATGTATGGTCCCTTAGTACTAAAGACTATGGATTAGCTGTCCCATAAGAGCCTATTATGCCAATTATGTACATTGCACACAGTCAAAGAAATCCGATCCCTAAGGCTGCAGTTACTTGTAGTTGGAAATAGCAATTTGTGTTAAAAAAATATTGATTTTAGTGTATGTAAGAAATAGAATACTACTCTTATGTCTGTTCTATATCAATGATCTTACAACTCATTGTTTAACAATGAATCTAACTCGCTTTCACTCGTTAAATACATTTTGATACAACTCGCTGCATGGTAATAGATATCTAACAGCCACTTATGTATTATTCTCTATATACAAATAGGAAAGCACGTCTTGTTGGACTAGGAAGAAAAATTACCTAACACTTACATGTTAGCCAGATAATTACCACCAATTTAAATAACACTTCTGAAGTGCAGAATGGATTTATTTGCTTTTAGTTTTACCAAGTGCAGTATTAAAATACTATGCGCTTTCAATTCAGAGCGTAACTATATTAATAGGTCTAAAGAACTGGAACTGAGAAGTGGGTGGGATCCTGTATATATCCAGACTGAAGTAAAGCTCTCGATGACATCGCTGATGTACAATAGAAGCAGTGTTTTGCTGATAAATGGCAACAGTGTTTACAATATGTTGCCAATGTGTGGAAGTGGAAATGAATGGTTTGAATTGATACATTTCTATACGGTCTTTAAGTGGGGGATACGATTCACTGTGTTATCAAACAATTAGATTTTCAATGCCACTTCATATGAGCCAATGGGTGAAGGTTATTAACTCGCATTTGCACGGAAGTACAACATTATTGTATTGTAATTTACAGTAACATAACAAAGCATTCTGTTCTTAATGGTTCTGTGTCCAGTCTCCTTTAAAGGTGCTTACATATCATTATTAGATTAATAATATTGTCATAATGCTAACAACTAATGTTCTACTAATTGAGGCTCTGGTGTTCGTTAAACATGTTCTTATTTTAATCTCAAAGTTATAAAATGTTTATTAATTTTGAGCCAACATTATATTTTTACATAGGCCTATACAATTTTAAAAAAAAATTTTTTATAGAAAACAAAAATGTTAATTTTGGGAAAACAAGGATTATATCATTTTAAAAAATGCAAAGAATGTAAAGAATTCACAAAAACAACATAAATAAGAGTGGCCATTCCAAAAATATTACGTCAAAGTTATCTCAGCATACCTCAAGTTAAAAACATTGAATCAGTAAATGAGTACACAACATTTATTTGGAAGAGAAAAAAAAAGATTTACAACATAAAAGATCAAAGATAAACGAGAGAAACAGGAATTATTGTAAATATAAAGCCACTACGTTATTAAAATATTATCATGAATTGCATTTAACTCAGCCAGCCGCCCAGCATGCACACTGATAGAGAACATCTATCTGACGTTGGACCGGTGAATGATGAAATGAGGAGAATCAAACACATCCACGTAGTAGAGAAAAACTGAACAAAACATCATGTTATCGCATGGAACCCCGGCGAGGCTTCATGGAATGAGAAATAGAAGACAAAATTAACATGAAAACTGAACAAAACAAGGGAAGGATAAAGCATGCATAAGACACCTTTACATTTGAACTTTGCGATTCGCACGTGACCTATCTTCTTGCGACGCATCCTCCGCGGACTCTCGCAGCGGGCTCCGCTTGTCTCGATTGGGTGTGCGTGAAGATACTCAGACAGCCAGTACAGATTGCAGTCACATATAAATGGGTTACGGGCAAGGTGACTGCAAAACGAAAAAGAAGAAAAAAATCAGTACTATGAGACTTGTTTGCTTATCAACTTGTATACTACAATGTACATGCATTTTTTACAAACCCATTTAAATGAAACCCATGTGAGATTTCTGGTCCCACATGGGCAATCTCTAATGGGTATCACAGATGACTTTCAGAAACTTATGATTGGTTGATACATAGTACGTTAACCTACATATGTAATAGGTATGAGGTGAACTGTGCATTGTTCCTTGTGATATCATTATTTTTCACAGAGGATTCATTCATTCAATGCTATGTGACGTAGCATTACGTTTGACATCATGCGATTCCTATAGTCACAGAATATATTTGAAAATGTTTACTTGATCTGCTTAAATTGATTTTGTAGGGTTTGTAAAAAATATAATACTACACTAGAGTCCATTAATGATCACTAATCTTAAACTCATTTTAAAATGTATCCAACTAGCTTTCGTTTGTTTGTTACATTTTCAAACAACTCGTAAGATCAGTGATCTCTAATGTAATATTCTCTATATCTACTCAGATCATTCAGCTCTGATACTAATTATGATCATGAAATGAATATACCGATTTAACCTCTAACTTACCCATCATATCCATATCATAAACCTATCAGATATTTTGATGAATTAACAATTATAAGACAGATTTATGCAATGTACAAAGGTTAATAAGTCACTTGTTTACAAGACAGCAAACCTGGTGCATACATAGCTTAAAGTTAAAGTAGCCTACATGGGGTGTAATACAAATGGTATATCGTGAAGAATCAGTGTTGTATTTTATTTATTACAATACATTTATAACTCCCCTGCAACATTTGTGAAGGTTTTTATTACAGGAAGTACACCCAGTAATGTAAGATTGTTTTCAAGAGCGTGATGTCATACTACATTTGTGTCAAACTTGATGACATTATAAATTATTGGCAATGACGGCTACTTTGGCATTGTAGAGCAAGAACCTCTTTGTTATAATTGTGGCAGGCAGGAAATGGGAAACAAACAATTAACATTGATTGCCCAAGGTTATAAGACTATTAAACCTATAAATATACTTATATCTCCCATACGTATATATACATGTACATTGTATTACACTAAGACCGACATATTCCACTACATTAGCCCAGGTAAAGTAGTTGTCTTGAATCACTTGATGTATGCTGTATTGTATCACATGATCATAATCAGTGGTTTTCTCTGTAAATAACACCCAAAAAATTTATAATATGAATGGAGAAGAATTTTCTCGCAGCTATTATTTTATTTAATATCCCTATCTATGACAAATGTGGTTTGAATATACACAAGGAATTGGTATTATCATGAAGTTAGCCACAAATATTGAGTATATAATGGCAAGTAAATTTTAAATAAGGTACATTCTTTCTACAGATGTAACCAAAACTCACATTAATAAATTGCTTAAAGCTTAAAAATTAAATATATATTGTGTATAAATCTTTTAGTGGTAACATTTATTTTTTGTATAAAATAAAATTAATTATTTATAATTTTTAAAGATTTTCATAAACAATGGAAGATAAATGTTCTTCATTATCCACCAGTGTTGGATAGGGATATTCCATTCTCGGCTATATAATTGGATATCAGGGATGAGGCTTGCAGAGTCCTCGATACTAAATAATGTACCCAAGGATGGAATAACCCCATCCCACACGATCCACACCAGTCCATATGAAGGATTCTTTTAGTTGCTTACGGATGGATACAGAATGAATAACAATCAGAAAAGACATTGTTTACATATTTAATTACTCTTTAACTAATTCACTTTGTACCCCCTTCACCACATCAAAGGAACGAGATGAAAAATGAATAGTGGCGGTTTGCACCACTGTTTGGAAGATACTTCAGCTTAACGAACAGACAGTGTGAACAGAGCCTATGCGTTTACGGCTATCTACATAATCCATGATGTCAGTGACTGGGCTATCTACACAAACATCAAGCAGTTTCAACCTATGCTAATGAGCAACCACTCAGCATTAATTAACACACTTCAGCTTGTAAAGCACCATATTATTAGCCCAGATACCAGATACAAATACACCTGTACTGCATGGTGTAGCACTAACTAACTGAAACAACGACTGAAATAGCTGGAACAGTTTAAGAGAAAATGAATAGGATTATTCTTGAATACGTTTCTCCCAAGACAGACTAACAGATGATGTAGATTAGGAAAGTCAACATACTCACAAGATACACATAATATTAGTCCCCCACCCCCTTCCACCCCAGACCTCCTAACCCCCAACAGGTATCTACAGTCTTGAACTTAATCTGAAATTGTGTACACCTTTTGAAAGCTTATCTATGACCCTGGTTCGACTCAAACAAATCAAAGACTATGCTATTGTTTTTCTGCATGTGAGTAGAAAATGTAAACTGTTAAGTTATATATTTATAATCTTGGCATGTGTCACCAGACTGAAGATAAACACAGAGCTGAAGTGTAAGACATCTACTGTCAACAAACAACACTTTTATCACAAATGTTTATCTTATCACACCATTGACTTTATCATCTTGTAAAATATAAACAACCAATAATTGTTTTTATTATACCAAACAAAATTATGCTCGGCGTCTACAAAAATTTGGAAATATAATTCTGTCTAAAACATGAATACTAGTATATGAACATTCAGACCGATTTTCATTTTAGATATTATTACGTGAATTATATACATGTTACATTTGTACATAAAAATCTTTAAAATTCTATGAGTATAACATTATGGTAGCTTGTCTGCACTTTATTGTATACTTTTAACCATTCCAATGTATACAACCGATTCGACACAAAAAAATTACAGTTTAATATCCCAGTTGTCAACATATTTCAATTTGATCAAGTGATACTGCATTGAAAAATAGCACAACTCAAGCCTGATTAAATTGTGTATTGAATGATGACTCACTACACTCCAAAAGAGGACTGGTTCAACCCAATCTTTTCACAAGACAAAAAATATGTGCACAACATACAACTGTTGACATCATTGTGACTTAGGGGCCATGCATAGATGTCAATGTGGTTCACAATCTGCGCAATGTTCGGAAGGGGGTAAAATCTATGTTTGGATGGCATTTCATGCAAAATCTTCAGTCCACAGTTGATCAATGTTTTATGTTAGGATTATAAGGGGAGGAAATGAGTCAAACACAATTCTAACTTAGTGCGGATTGTGAAATACATTGACATTAATGCACGATCCAAGTGGATTTAGTGGGCCCAGAACCCTACCCTGCTTGGAAGTAAAATATCTTTTATGTGGCACTACTCACCTCCCAATGTTAAAATGTCTGTATCAGTGAGTGAATCAACAGGCTGAGAGCAAAGTAAGGACATAATGTCATTTCTAATTTCCATATCGAGCTAATTAAGCAAGGCTGACTGATCTCATGGGAAATCATCGTCTCCTATCTCCATATTGAGTGACTGTGATCACCGAATGAAGAGACGCGACTGACTCACAACTGTCAGACCGACATGTCAACACACTTCCAACCAGTTTCTTATCAACTTCACCTATTGTCTGCTACAACTATAACCCTTTAGACAAATCAACAAAACTACACTCAAAGTGTCTCAGGTTTCAACATAGTATTAATTAAATATGCTTCAACATAGTATTAATCAAATATCTCTTAATTTAATTATAAGTCTGTATGGTGTGGATGATTTGTGATGGGTGACAACATTTCAAGATAAAACACTAACAAACGTGGGCACCTTTTGGTTTTGAACCTAGTAAAACCTGTACAGAATACAGATACCAAACACAGGTATGTGCAGACTACTATAAACGTATGCAATTATGTAGAAAAACAACGACAGTGTTTTCTCTTCTGTTTATGACCAAACGAATACGTGTATAACCCACTTCATTCTGTCATCACATGATCACACTTTTCATTCCAAAACAATGAGTTAAACCACCAACACGCATACTCACAGTGTTTGGATGTTGCTTAATGGATCAAACGTGCCATTAGCCAGGGACTGAATCTTGTTATCATACAAAGATCTGAAATTATAAAATATGAATCAACATACTTTGAGATAAAAGCTTAACTTTTAAACATTAAGATGTATTATGCTCTGCATCACGTGAACAGATTCAATCACAAACAAGCTGTTTTGAAATAATTCCTTTGCTCACGCTAGTTAATGACAGAACAGAAGGTTGTAATAAATAGAAACCTAACTTGAAGAAGTGATGATTTGTTACTGGGAATGAAGTATGTAATAAGGGTCTGGGGAATCTAAATACAAGTCTGACTTGCTGGCTTGCAGACAGAGAACATCTCAAGACAGTATTTACTGCAGCAGTGATAAGCAACAGTCGGCTTACATCACATCATCAGCATATCACAAGAGATCACCTATTACATAATTATCTACCGATATTACTGTACACATATCTACTTCTTTGTTTATATTTTCATTTTCCATCAACGGCTTGACCATGCTCAAAAGTATGTTTGTAAACAGACTTGGCCTCTCTTCTGATTAAGAACAAGATAAATTAATTTACTTTTTTTTAGAAATGCGTATCATGGTGATGAAATAAAAATATACATCTGACAAGAATTTGTAAATGCTTCTAAGATTTCTACTTTGTCCTCCTTCCACAATGCAAAATAGCATTAAAGAAGCTTAAATGAGTTTTTCTTATCCGTAATAAACAATTTCTTGTTTTCTTTTAAAACCTTTTGTGCTACTTTACAAAAACCTACAATTTCAGGCTATGCCCTTGAATCATTGCTTTACAATTGTTTATTTGGCTAAATTAATTTCACAAAGTAACACAATATGAGACAATTGAGTATTCCCTGTCCGTGGACACTCAGTAACTAATACTATCTAATATAGCACATATTTCTGCTAAGCCGATTGGTGTACAATTCATCACTAAATTATGTCACAAGTAATATCTGAAATAGGATTATAGCTGATAGAGTTTATCAGGTTACCAGTTACTCAGTTTGTATGGCTACTACATTTTGTCCATAACCAGCAAGATACAGAGACTACTTTGTTTTTGGAAAACATTAATATTTCAAATTTTTGAAAAATAGTGCAGGAAGGTTCACCCAGTCCGGCCAACCGTATACTATTTGTCAAATCTGAAAAGATTGTTATTGGATATTTAGAGCACCTTGTATGTAGCCAAATTATCTAATTGCTTTTTTTCTTCAAGTTTAGCTACATTTTTTAACTGTTTTCTACAAAAAAATTTAGAAATTATTTTCTGTATAAATTTCGTACTAAAATATACAACTATTTTTGGAAACTTGGCTAATAAAAAATCTTGTACTGTGTGAGCCCAAGGACTATTAACTTAATATGAAAACTGGAAGTTAACTAATTTGATCAGTGAGGTAACAGGAGATACTCACAGTAAGTTCAAGTTATGAAGATCTTTGAAAGCATCAACACGGACACACGTAATCTTGTTTGCATTCAGTAGTCTGAAACGAGAATGAATAACAAGCAACGATTTCAACAACAAACCGTAAATTACCTTACAGCGCAGACAAAATGGTTTCACAAAGTTGTTTTTTCGTTTTTAACATATTTTCTTTCTGCTGTTATTGCCAATAGTGTCAAGAACATGAGACTGTTTTTATTTCTTCACACCAGTTAACATATTATTTATGACGGAACTCTGTTGAAATTTTCTTGTTCAACAACTTATCTTCTCCTAAATCAAATGCTGGCTTTGAATCTACTTTGGCAAGACAGTTTGTGCATAAAGGAATAAAGTTGAAATTATGTGGAACATGTTTTGGTGTGATACCACCCAACTAGAAATAATGTATGTAACTGCTTATTCATGTGTATTCGATTAAAGAATTAAATTTCCATAGAATGTTATAATAGAAAACAGTTATGAACATTGTTTAAATATTCTGTTATTAACATAAATTTAACTGCCTAAAAGAGGAAATTTCAAAATTATATACATCAAAATATAAATAATATATATAATCTGCCAAATTGCAGAAATGAAATAGAAAATCATTTTCAGAATTGGAATGTTGCCATATAGAACTTTATTTTTTTAATTTAGATAAAATTTTCAAGATAAATGTTACAAAATGCACAATATGATTACAAAATATAATTGAAAGAATGTTATTTTCATCAATTTACACTAATGGTTGTAAAATAACATGGTGTTATATAATAATTATACATGGTTCTTTCGGTATTAGCAATATTTATGTTTTTTTCCACAAATGAAGCTTTTTCAAACTGAATATGTATTGCAATATAGCAATTGAATTTTACGGAATGGAAATACTGTCACATGATACCTGTTGTAGTGTTGATAGTGGAAACATACAAGCTTATGATGGGTGAGGTTTATATTTGTGGCTTACATTAGTAAAATCAGTTAAATTATTGAAAAATGATGTTCTGTTTTTTAAATATTTATATGCCAGACTGTTGATCTTTTCCAGATTGTAGCAAAGATACTTACAGAAGCTGCAGAGATGATAATCCATTTAGAAGACCTGGTAGAAGATCAGTAATTTTGTTCCCATAAAGAACTCTGCAATAACAAAAATACACCAAACTAAACAGTCATATATAAAGAAAAAGAATGAGACTATTTTATCTAATAATAAATTTCACAAAAATTGGTTGGACAACTTTGTTAGAACTATACAACAAATTTCAATGTTCGGACCACATTGATATGGCCAAATGCATGTCTATGCACAGGGCAGCATCAAAGGAACACAATGACAAAGTCGAGGTGAAATATCTTTCAGAATCAAAGCAGTGATGATACATGCCATGGTGTTCTCCCCTTAATATAAGCTTCACCTCAGATAGTCTAAGACCTTGTTTGAAAATTGCAAACTCTAAGTTATCTAAACAAAAATTTTAATAAAGTATTGAAAAAACTAAAAATGATACTTACAGAGTTCTCAAAGAGTGGAGGCCAGAAAAGGCATCAGGTGCAATGTATGATATCTGATTGTTACTGAGATCTCTGCGAAAGAACAAAATGCAATATAATACAAATAATGAATGCAAATTTGAGTACATGAATGTGCAAGCACCTGATCTAATTACGCCAGACTGCCGTGCTTGTCAACATTAGCTCAAAAACATCTAACTTCAACTCCGACAATGTGACACACAATACTATTATAAATATATATTTACCTATATTATTACCAATTACAGCTAGATGTTTAACAATTTTTTAAATTCTCATTGTTTTCATTTTGGCCATATATGAGCTGGTATTATCTTGATCATGTGTTGAAACGGTAAGTGAATTTAACATCTTTTTTTAAATGTTTAAACTCCTATTAACCCTATCTTGTCTCGGCATATAAAACCTATGTATTATATGCCATTTTCCAACAGCGTGGGAGTCATAAAGTCCTGTTCTGTTCTGTAGACACCTTGGAATCACAGAACATAATAGTTTTCCACAAATGGATAAAAAAGTACATGTAACTTCTTCGCAGTAGTCAAGAGAAATGACAGTAAGTTATGTACAAGGAAATGAGCAACGGAACTAAAAGATATTTTCCACACAACATATCACAGGTTGCTCTCATACTAGAGGTAACTGCAATATGTTGATAGAAAAATACTACTTACATTCTTTGCAGTTTCCTCATGTCTGCGAATGCTCTTGGTGGAATCTGAGTGATGTGATTTTGCTCAATACGACTGAAATATAAACAAGAAAACAATAATCTCTTTGTTAGTATGCCTACATGTGTGTATTAAATAGAAAACAAACCCAAAAAACCATGACGTCCTGGCTAATGTTGACATTATGGTCAAGAGACTTTGTATGAATTGCCAAGAGAAAATCCATTAAAGTAATCAATCAAATTTTAAAAGGTGTTATCTTCATCCCCTATTTATCATGATCAAATAACTGAAATAACATGTACACTGAATTCTTAAGAATACGGTTTTAAGATTTCATTGTGACAGTAATCAGTAGAAAGAAAGGCAGACCTGTCAACCTTGAAACCTGGCATAAAAGGGAGACAGGGCCCTAAAAACAGGAGATTAGACCCAAAAAACATGAGAATCATAACACTTAAAATATTGTTTTACATAAAAATGTGTATGTTTTGTTGACATAATAATGACAACAAATGTAACAGGAGAATAAAACACCATTTCATGACCCCATATATATCCCATAATTCTTACTTTGGCAAAAAGTGATTTTTTAAAGTAGTACACTCAGAACACAAATCATGATGTTGGAAACAGAAATGACCCAAAATGGGCAAATGAAAAACTTTCTGCACATGTTTTTAAAAGGTAGATAGGAATTTGTGTATTCTTAAAAAATAGTGATTTCCCAGGAGAAAATGCCTCCTGGGCAGGAGAAAATGAAGAATGATGAAACGTCTTGACTTCTGTGGAGAGTTGACAAATCTGTAATTAAACATACTCCCTTTCCATGTCAATAATAATTATTAGTCAAATGATTCCTGAAACTCTCACTAAAGTAGAAGAATGTTTTGAAGCTTCTTCTTGCATAAATCATATAGCTCTGCCAGAAAAAAATTATGACAGTTTGGAAAATTATTCTATTTTAAAAATTATGTTACAGGTAAATCTTCTATTAAATGTGAAAAAAGATAATAATTTAGGTTTGCAGGTTAAAATTAATAGTCTGACCATTTTTGGTTTTATCTTACGAATATACCACAATAAAAATTTGTTAGGAATTGTTCAAACATTTCGACAGGTCTACATTTGCAAGTGTAACAGATCCTGTAACAATCGAAATACAAAAGCTACGAGTTGAGAAACATTCCATTAAGGAACTAAAAGACATAAGTATGTCTTCCTGCTGTTGTTACGACTGTCAGATCAATGCACTAATTCCCAACTAATTTGTAAGCACAAATTACAGTCTTTGAATGCAATACTTGAACTGTTTTTAACCAGACCTATGTACACTATAAATTGATTTGAGCAATGTCAAATACAATTCTGATTATGCGCTCTTTGATGTAAAGCGCTGGCACCGAAATCAATGAGAATACATTGATGGATGGTGATTAAATTCGTGCCACTTCAATTAGCTTTTCCTGCAGGCCGAGAGCACAATGTTTTGTCATGAATGTAATGGTTCTTTTAAGTTTTCGGCCAGCCACTTCAATAGCATTCAGTGTGGACGAAAATTGGAGATGTCAGATCAGCGAAAGGTTATTAAAGCATGTATATACAGGCAAACAGAATTGTCCGTATTCTACTTGCATATCAGATAGTAATAATGACATCAATAAAATGAATGGGGGCTTAACAGCACTCAATGACACCATTGGACATTAGATTTATAATCATCAGCTATTTAACACATGGACTCAGATGAAGTATGCAGTCACCACATAGGCTACCTTTTTCAATTAGCAACAATGTATCTTTTATGTGTACATTCCCAGGCAGGATGCCACATACCACACCCCTTGATATAGTCATGGACCACTGATTGGAATAGGAAAAAACCAACAATTCCATTAAGGAGGAACGAATATATAATTATGATGTCGCAGATTACTTTTCAACAGTTTGCTCTGTTTTGAAACAAATGGACTATAATAGTATGTTAAAGTATCAAGTTACTAACCACCATATTTTACCTATTGACTCAATTTCAGATAAAACATTATCTTCGCCAAAGTGCTATTTCCCGTATTTAATCCCAGGGCTTAAAAAATGGGAAATCCGGGTAGTGAGATGGGTCACTGCATTCAATACTTCCTTTTTGATAAAATAACATTTCTGGCTTTGCCAAGAATTACCATTTTGATCGACGAAGTAATAATTACTACCAGGCACCGACTGTCAATACCGCACACGTAATATGAAACAAGAGTCAACTGCTCAGTCTCCAGTGACAGCCATCCAGAAATAAAATCGTGAAAAAAAGTACAGATTGATAAAAAATTGCATACAACATGACACTTCATTTGAAGACAATGTCAGTTCTGTCAGGATTCTATTCCAAGCCTAATGCCATAGGGAGAGAAGGCCTTCATAAGTGTGACAGATGTTGGTCAAGGATCAACACAGCAGCAGAGGAGTGGGTTTAAGAAGATGGAGAATCTAATAGAGACACAAGTGTATTGGAAGCCGATTGTTTCATTAACGAGATGCGTCAACAAGTTAACTCGTCTCATTGAGTACAGCCACTGTAGCCAGGATATCAGATGCTCAACTCAAACACTGCAATGCCAAGTAATCAAATGTCTTAAGTGAATGCACATATTACATGACAGGATTGCATCGAAATAAATGCAATAAAATTATTTTGTTTGACATCCCTATTGGTCGTTCCTAACATTCAGATATATCTTCTATCACTACATCTATAAATGACACTGACATGCAGATATATCTTTATGTAACCCCACCCCTCTAAAGGCACCTGCAAAGATATATACATTGTATATGTGTTCGCAACCAATGACAATTGGTTGAAATACAGATATTTGTACACACAACCTTCCCTTCCACCAATCAGAATTCATTATTGATATGCAATGTACAACCACAATGATATTGACATACAGCCATATTCATATTATGCAAGACTGGCTAAAGTGCACATTCATAAAAATAAGCTGCGTATCCATCTAGTAAATATATAACTCAATGGAATCTAAAACTCAATAATTATGGGTATGTTAAACTACTACTTGCTTACACAGAAATTCAGAAGACTTTAATACAAGACACACTAAACCAAAGGAAAGTTAATGTAACAAAAGTAGTGTGCAATGATGTTACCCACCGGTAATAGTTAGGAAATTTTATTATGCAAGAAAGAGAAACGACTGACGATACAACTAATTCAATTGAGGATATTCAGAATAGAAGAAATGTTGAATGTTACTAAATGTGATCATTAGTATATATTTTAGAGCAGGAATGAATGGAAGTGGAAGGTTAAATGTGAAACTGTAATCTGAAGAATTCAATGTGAAACTAATTCCTTAACTCTAAATGATATAGAATCATATCAATAACATACAGTTCTGTGGCTGTTTCTGGAATATTGTCTGGTATGCGGGCAAGTCCCTTGTCTCGACAGTCAATGATGCCTCCTGTACACTTGCACTCTCTTGGACAGAGGTTTTCGGCCACGCAGTGTTGCGTATGTGGGTTCATTCCATCATCTACAAAAACAGTTGTAAATTTATCACCAAAATTCCCATCAATTAGAAAATGTCATTAGTTATATTGCATTGGTATCTCTTGTGAGTTTGGTTCAGTTATTAAAGTCTTGTCAGTTTATTATTTGTGATAAAACGATATCACAAATAAAAAACTGTCCATTAATAATATGTACATGTATATCATAATATTCATAATAAACTATTATTAACAATAACAATTTATCATTATAATGCAAATTCAAAATTTTAAAAGCAGATAAATCTACTGCAAAATTACACCTCACATTAACAACAAGTACATCGAACAATTACGAAATAAGTATACATGTATATAAAAAAATAAGACAATTAAAATCAATTATTGTTAATCAGCATAAGTAATACAAAATACATGTACAATCAAACTATGATTTTTTTTATGTTCCAAGCTCAATGATGTTTTACAGATACAAATAAAAAGTTAGTAACTGGTTTCAATAAAAAAAAATGTCGATGTCTTAAAAATTGTAAATATTATAAAAAATTGACCATACTTAAACATGTCCTTAAACGATGAAATGTAACATTAACAAGTTTCCTGAAAATTTTGAACTTAACTCTGTACCATAGACAATGTTAATTATCACTCAGCTTATAATTTATAACTAGTACAAACCTATGCACTTAAAGTCTTGTTCCTGAAGTTCTGCAATTTCTGCATTTTTCAGGTGAGATGGACTGGCACATTCGGTGAACAGTGCAAGTGTTGGATTCCGTCTCAGCCATCGAGACAGCCAGGCTAGATGACAGTCGCACACCAATTTGTTGTCATTTATTCTCCTGTAACAACAATAACAAGATGTGCAGTCATTTTTATCATTATGCAAGATTAGCCCATGTTATATGAATGTCTCACGTAAATTAGAGTACTATTAACACAATAGCATGTAACTATGTTAGCCATAGGGGACACACATCGATGTCAATGTTTTTAATAATCCGAACAAAGTTAGGATTGGGTTTGACCTCCTCTCTCCCCTTCTAATCCTAGCATAAAACATTGATCAATTGTAGACTGATATGTTTACATAAAAAGCAATCAAAACATATCTTTTACCCCCTGCCCATCTTCTGAACATTGTTCGGTTTGTGAAAAACATGGACATTTATACATGGTTCCTTATAAAACACTAATCTGTATAACCTGTGTTTAAAAATTAAAAACCAGTGTGTATTCTAAACAATAAAATCTATGGATAACCCAGACCAGGTTACTTTTCTAATACTTGGCCATGGATAACATAGGCCACATACAAAGCAGAATAATTCTTGTTATGCTTGACCATGTATAACTCAGACTGGATTGATTTTGAATATTGAAGTATTGATGGCAGATTAATGTTGGAATTGACGTATTGAGAAATGGCTGTTCTGATCGAGTCAGTATGTGTTTCAAAACAATAATCGACTGTATATTTAAAACAATAAACTACAGTCAAACTTGCTTGAGCGGCCACCTGTATTAAGCAGCCACCTGTCTTAAAGGGTCACCAGAATATTCTCCCAAATCATCAATTATAGTGCATAAGAGCCTGTATTAAGCAGCCACCTGTCTTAAGGGGCCACTTTCTTCTTCTTCTTTGATCGCGCCCAGGCACCACTTTTATTTACTCCCTTAGGTGGCTGCTTAAGACAGGTTTGACTGTATTTGTTTTAAATAAATAATCCATATACATGAATATTCACTATTCCATATTTTATTTCCACTTTCACAACAGAATACTCAATTTATTTTACTATTCTGTTTAAAAAAATAATTACTATTTTGTTTTTGTGTTAACGAGATACATGTAGTGTATATTTCGACTCTTATAAACCAGGATGTTTTCGACAATAATTATTTGTATGATAACATATGGAGGATAATTATAATTATGTATTACCGCTATGAATCATATATGCTGACAGTTGGTCAAACAGATTTATGAACAGACAGACGGATGAATGGTCAGATGGATAACAAAATGTCATTCCACTGAACTGTAGAAATGACTGGATATGCAAGAGGAAAAGCCACACATCATACATGAACGTAGCTACAGATTCTACTTTCATGGATAGTAATTAAATGTCACAGATAAATGCAACATCTTCAGGAACGCAGATAAATCTCGGCAATAATCAGATATGACACGTGCATATATCTATATTGGCAGCAGGAAGATTGTAAGGCTGTAAAAAGAGCACCTCTTCACCAAGCATAGACGTCCAGAGGTACGCTTCACTGCGATACTATTTACACCACCTGATTGAGCACACCTTTATAAACAACGTACATCATAATCTCTAAACTTTTGGCTACATATTTTATTATACACAAACAAGACATTATCGAGGTGGGCCAACTTGTTGATGGATTCTGGGAAATATATCAAATGAACGACATCATTGTTAGGTCCAATGAAAAGTACAAACGAAAGAATCAATTATTGCTTGTTCACAGTACGTATAATTTATCCCACATCACACTGTAATCTTCTATTGGAATTATTTGGACAGGTCTGATCATGAGCTGACCAATGTAAAAACAAATCTCATATTAGGTCAGCTATTGAATAATTTCACTTATTATCTCTACTGAAACAAAATCTATAACATCAAAAGTATTTATTTGTCGTTAATGATGTCACGAATAAAAGTAACTAGCTAAAACATGGCCAAAATGTCAATAATACAGTAAATCAAAGGCCAAGTGATTATCAGATGTTTCGGTTCAGAGTTAACCTCTCTCAAGGTTCAAACATTCAAAGTGTGAACACTTTCTATAGAATTTGTATGAAGCCCAGACTCTTGACAGAATATCAATCATGGCTTTTGGTGCCTAAATAGGCTCATCAATAACAGAAATTAATAGTTTCAATCTATCATGTATCTTTGCATATTAGCTGTCACTGTATATAAGCTGACTCCCCAAATTTCAGTCTCCAAATTGTCTAAACAATACACATAATAATATCCCAATTGTATGTTCAACAAATTTGTTTTTGTTATTAAATGGTTTTACACATCACAAATAAACGAAAGTAAGCTTTTTAAATGTTACATGAAGTTGTGTGTTAAGGTAGTAGTGTAGAAAGAAAAATGACAAAAGTCGGAAAAATTGAAAACAAAAATCTAAAAAGTGCCCTTCCCTCTTTCTGTGCCATTGTATGGTATCTTACAAATATATTACCACAAAAATATTTCTAAATTGTTTGGAAACTTTGGCTGATTTAGATGGTTCACAGAGTTGATAAATTTGCATCAAAACCATTGGTTATCTTTAAAATATCTGATTTTACAGTAAACATGCAATAGCTAGTCAAGCTCAGTGTATCTTCAATCACACTTCTCAAAATAACTTCCAGCAACAATTCCTGATGGTTAAGCAACTATGCCAGACAAGACTAGTAGCCATCATGACCAATGGTCTTTATGATGTTTGCAACATAAAGTTGTCTGCACCATGAGGTGGAATGTGTGATATGACAGGTAGCCCATCCTGTGTGGTATAGAAAAACAATTACTTCGCACAACTAGTCGGTTTATAATTGAAAAGTATGTTGTTTTTATAGCGATATGGAACATAAATAATTATGTGTGTTTTTCTCTGCATTTCTGACCTCCTACAACTCTGACCAAACAGAATGCTACAGTACTCAACACTCATAGGACATCACGTGATTAGTAACCGCCGTACTAACCGGTAGCTGCTTCAACTGTTACTGTATCATAGACTACCGTTAATACATGTACCAGCAAGTCTTTTTATCTGGGATGCTGCAGTAATTAATATTATATTATACTATGTAAGAACAATCTAAAGTTGGTTATTAAATGATCATTTTAATTAATTCAGAGAGTCTAATTATGTTTTAATTGCATTTGTTACAAAAACAACACCTGCAACTCATAGCACTATGCTGAAATTTATTTTCTGTAATAAAATCTCTAAAAACTGTTGCTTTATAACAGCAAACACGGGCCATTGTGTGCACATGATACGAAGGGAGTAAAAAAACCCACCCCATTGAAAAAATGTTTTAAAATACATGTTACATCTTTTAAAAAAAAAATTAATTCTCTTTAAAAAACAACCCACCCTAGCAGAATCTTTGTATCAGTCCTCAAAAGTGGATCCTTGCAGCATGAATTCAATTAGAAACAGTTTACGAGTGCACTGAAGTTAGAGTCAGTGGTTCTGAGAACCGTCATGTTATTACACCATTACTGTAGCCATGTGATCAGATATGCTGCGTTATGTAAAAATACCAATGCTAACAGCTGTTAAATATTTACACCAATCATGTTATATTAGACTATGAATTACTTGATAAAGTGTTCACAGTTTCTCAAGTCATTCAATCAAATTGCCTCAAGTGGCTCAGGGTCTGAGACGTGTGATACACAAAACATGGCATACACATGCACACACACAATCTGTGGGTGGGCAGGAATTTTGATCTTATAGCTGGAGTTTGTGACCGTGCAGGCTGCTGCCATCATGTTCCAATACAGCCGTCTTATGCTGCCATCAAAATCAGCGATATGTCACACAATTAATGGTCCAGGAAAAACACAGACTTATCCCAAGAGATGGAAAAAGTATGATTCCTTCCATATGCCAGTACCGGTACTGTTACATTACATGCCTGATCAGAATTGTCTGTTTTCTCTTCGCCACCTAATCTACAATGTAGCTGCTTGTGCGTATACCAGGATAAAAACACATTGCATATAATTTTGCCATGATGTGCCTGCTGCTTTGAACATCATAGCAGAAAATAAGGCAACATGTTTGCAATAAATATTGTAATACATGTATATACAGTCGAACCTGTCTTAAGCAGCCACCTAAGGGAGTAAATAAAAGTGGCATCTTAAGGCAGGTTGCTGCTTAATACAGGTCAAATCGCACTAAAATTGATGATTTGGGAGAATATTATGGTGACCCTTTAAGACAGGTGGCTGCTTAATACAGGTGGCCGCTTAAGCAGGTTTGACTATTATTTATAATCTGAGCTGTGTTAACTCTTTGAATATGAAATTCTCGTAATTACCTGGATTTGAATGTTTTTTACAACCCACAATCCTGTTATGACAGGTATTAGATCTTGCATCGTTTCTTTCTAATTTTTGATGAGTTACAAAGTTCTATTTATTATAATACATGTAATACAGTAATTGATGTATTACGTGCCTGGGCACTTCAAAAAGGTATAGTAGGCAGTTATTAGTAATCACATTTACAATCGATAAAATACGCTTACATTACAAGATTAAAATATCCTTTTATGCCAGAATTATAAAATGTAAGAAAGACAGATAAACATATACATAGAAAATCTGATACATGGAGAAGATCATCAGATATGACTTCTATATCAGGGATTAGAAAAGCGTGCCATACGCACGTGTTGATCTGCATTTCAGACTCAATCAACCATATGATTAGTTTAGCACAAAGACCGGTCCAATCAATCACTGATCCCCAATAATAGCATAGCTCAATTACATCCAGTGCCGCCCCTATCAATGATCTTGAAGGCAAGCTAAAGGTTGATAATTAATTTTCCCTGATCTTCAGTTGGATTAAATCTCAACTAAGCCAATTGACAAGTTATAGGATATATGTGTATAAAGAATACATCTCTTATAAACAGAACAAGATGCGACAGAACAAAGTGCATTATCTGCCCATATAGCTGAGCTTGAACATTATGTTGTTATTTTAATGTATTATCTAATATGTCATACAATTGTAATAATTAAAGGCTACAATATAATGTTTTGTCAAATTAATATGGAATTTTCTTGTATTAATTATGATTTCACAGGCCACAAGCATCGAATCCAATGCACATTTTCGCTACAGCCTGAGTGAAATTCCACATTGAACACAACATATAAAAAGATCTTTATTATACATTTTAAAACTAATAGTAATTAAAGCACCATAGAGAAAATAGAAAAAAAGAACATTTAATTGGTGAGTAATTGTGTTTTAACCTGCACAGCCCTACGTTCAATAACGCGAGCGCTCTGGAACTAAGTGACTGGTACCGATCGTGTACTATCACATCACATTCATTCAATGTAGATGCAAATACCGGTGTCAAAATGTTTTGTCTCAGAAGCAGAACGCCTGTGCTATTGAATGCAAGGCAGAATTCAATCATTAAAAATTTGATAATAGTGTACATGTATCGCATAATCTGTTTGGTATTAGTTAAGTTAGTTTTATAGTACAGGACACACGTCCATTGATGTGATATACCGATTTCTTTATTTCCTACACGCTTTAATCAATGATCCTAAAACCCGGCTGTGTGTGATAGTTGACAAACTGTCAGCTTATAAAAGGTAAGATAGAGATTGACATGCAGCTGTATGGTGGACAAATTAGCCGACATAACTAGTGAGATAATGTCTGAAAACGATACTCTTGTCTGTTCAATATGACAAGCACATAAATTATAATAATGAACTGCAAGAACAAAATCTCAGGTCAAAATCAGGGTGTGTTCTTGAGTTTGTGGTTACAGGAACGTAAGTCAGCGCAAAAGCATTTGAAGGATGAATCCATTGAGCTATCGTCTGTTCCAACCAATGATCTATGACTGGACTGATACATCAAAGTCCATGGTTTGTGCAATCCTGTCAGTGGGAAAGTGCCCATAAAATGACCATTGCTATTATTTGGTAAAAGTAGTCTATTTGGTGCATGGCAGTGGATTGCATCTGATACCATGTGTCAACATAACCATGTGTATGATATTCAATAGCCACTGATTATTAATCATTGTGAATCTGAGGTGTCATTAAACAAACCAATACAACTTTATCTTTGGGTTTGTTTTTTGCTACTTGTTATGTGAATACAATGTACTATGACCTGAAATTCATAGAATTGCAATTTAAAGGGGTCAGTCAGCGATTTTGGAACTAAACTGTTCTGCTCTTTTGCACCTGCAGACAATAGAACTGTTCAAACTCAGCACATCTGTGTTTTGGCGAGGCATTCATGCGATGTGTAACAAGCAATTCTACATAATATAATGACATTTTGACATTTCTGTTGATATTATCATATAATATTATAGATGTATGCAATTATCCAGATAAACAAGGACAGTGTTTTCTCTTCTGGTAACGTAACATTGCATACAACTCGTTTCACTTCATCATCACATGATCGTGCTTTTCACACCACAATGGTAACTGACACTCTTTAACAACATGTCTTACCACAAATATTTTATCATGTTATTGTCATACATAAAATAACAAAAATATACACAAATGGGAAGTGGTAGTCAATGCTTACACCTGGGAGCATGTTTTCCTTACTCAAATTTGTCTTGAGAGCTTTGATTGCAAACATTGGACAACAAAAGGTTACATCCACTGAAAACTGCTACAATATTTGACAAAACAGCTAAGTTATAGACATTTTGCTGACATCTTATGATTTCATTGCTGTGCATTTAGCATTGCACGACTTGTGCGTTTATGATTCAGTGTTTCTACAAGATCACATGTACTTCCCTCTTGCATATTTATATTAGCGGTAGTTGCTTACAAGTAAAAACTGTTACTGTTCAAATATTTTGGATTTGTGATAAAAAAAATCTTTAAAAATTAGTATTTTAAAATTATGACATTATATGAATCACAATTTGCTATAAATTTGCCCTCATTTCCTTTGTTTCCATGAAAACACATTTTGCCTCAGGATTTCAATTCCATAACTACGTTCACAAAAATGTGAGACTGGAATTTATTGTAAAATGAAGTAATACAGTAAAGAATGCACCAAAGACGAAAAAGAAAATTCCGTTATTATCCTGTTTACAAGATTTGCAACACTAAAATGTACAATGGTAAATGGAGCTCAAAATGTTTATGAACAAAATGGCACTTTATCCGCAAAGTTGGCTACACGTGGCATTGGTTTCATGAGGTGTGCATGCCTGCATGAATTGTTAAACAGAGACTGGCAAACGATGCAGAGCGCAGTTTATGTACATAAGAAATGAGGTCCCTCAATACCAGGTGTGTTTATATCATTTCTCGTCAAGCAAAACATGCTGGCTCAGACATATGTTTTCCCTTATTTCTTTCAGCAGCACTACACCTTAGACCGGTGCAAACTGTGCACTCGCTGCCAAACGGACTGTCAGTAATGGACCGATGACTGACAAATAATGAACAATGAACACCTAGGGCCGATTTCATATGTCTGGGTTATCGGTGGATTTTGTAAATCTATGGGTTACACCTGGTTTAAACCGTGGGTGATCTCCACTGTGCATTTCACATGTATGTTTTTCAATAACCTTAGTTTAACCATGGTTTACAGTTGTATTGAAATGCACCACGGGTGTGGGTTTATATCTAGTTTTTCAGCATTTTCTGTAAACCAGTGTTAAACCTAGGTTTTGACATAACCCAGTGCTACGAAACCTACAGATATGAAATCAGCCCATAGAGTTCCCACAATTCTGTGTCAAATTTTGTTGAAAAAACTCACTTTGACTAACCAAAATGCTTAAGATGTGGACCACAAGACGTTGTGCTTGTTCCAGTTCTTACATGGTTATCAAAAAGGATTTTAATAGAGTTGTAGCAATGCAGCATGCAGCAATACACTGTCATAAATATCAAAACATGAGATTCACAATACAACACATCGATTCAGGACAGCTATACATATCGCGATATATACAATACATACAAAATGTATGTTCGAATACATTTACATAAAAATATGAAATCAAACTTGCTGGTTGATAACAAAAATTAACTGAACTCTAGTCATGTGACGATAAAAACATTCTGTAATTAAGCTTGTGGCATGACTTACATGTATATATACGTGCTTGGCAGGATAGAGGTTAATCAATAGATATAACAAATAATACTCAACATCCACTAACAAGACTCGACCCAGCAACTCTCAGAATGATAGCAACATGCTCTGCCCACAATAAAATCTTCAACACTGCAATCAGTAGAAGTATCCATTGTACAGTTTTGTGTACATTGTTACTATACGATGATTTATACCATGTTGTTATAAACTTTCATTTGGAAACTGAAACTGAAAATAGACTTGTTTGATGTAGTTGATAGGCAAATAATACTTACAGTACTCGTAACTTGTACATGGCAGCGAACATGTCCCTGGGTAGTATAGTTATATTGTTGTTACTCAATGTCCTGCAAAATAAGCAAAAAATAACACTGTTAAAACTGAAAAAAGTCACAAGATAAGCACCAATTAAACCAGATTACAATTATCAAGCAATCTTTCACCAACATAATATTTCATATTTCAAAATAATGTAAAATAGGTATTATTCATGCGTTTGCAATTTTTGCTTTTCACAATTCACAAACTCGTTTCATAATTTTCGTACGACCCTCTCGCTCATTTAATAATCTTTTTTGCATTTGTCATTTAACCGTGAAACTTACATTCTTTCAAATAACTAGTAGCGATGATAATCATTAAAAAGATCCCAAAATCAACCTATAGGCCATTTTCATTAAACTATATAAACCATATATCTAAGAGGATTTTAGTATTCTCTCATTCTTATATACATGTATATGTAGGACAGAGTTATCCCATAAAAGATAGCTATGAAAGATATTTCACAGGCACTTTTAACACAGGGAAGTCATGACATATTTTACGATTTACAAAATTAGACTAAATAATTGCTTAATGCTTCAAAATTAAGTTTATACTTTTAGTATAAACCATTTTAAAACATGATCTTTTTACTAGTGTAGCTCTTTTACAGGTTATAAATCTGTTATATTAAAAAAGTTACTTTTTCAGCCATCTTCATCTTCTTAAATCAATTATTAATTTTTATTGAAGGAAAGTGATAAAAAGAATCAATCACATGGCGTCATGTGCCGCCAGTGATACATTTATTAAAAACGTTCACCCTTGGTGGTGGAAACTTTGACCCTGAGACACGTACAGCAAGCCTCATTCCATGGTCAAAATTTCCACCATCTTGGGTGTATTTCTTTTATCCCACATGTACCTTATAATGGACTTATAATTATTCTACAATAATTGGACGGGATCTAACTCAGTGGTAATCATACATTATTCAATTTGTTAAATAAAAATATACATTTAACCAAGGTCTTTTTTTTTCATTGACATGATGTCATTTAGATTTTATATCAATCCACTGGTATGACAGATGTTTAACAGAGGTTGATCTAGCTTATATATACATGTATATTGGGCTTCAATGTTAAACTCTGCAAATACTCTAACAACTCATCTATGTTTGCACGTACCATTGCTAAAATATTAGCTTTCATTATAGACATTAAAAGTCACATGCCATCTATTTTAACGACAAAAATGTTTGATGCAATAAACACTACTATATCAATTTCACATACATTACGTGCGATTAATTCTCTTGAAACAAATGGAAATAAATGACAATATTACATTAGTGAAAATGCTTCTGTATATATACTCAAGTGGTCCTGTTTGTTTAGGCACTAACTTTCAGACAACGAAGGATTACTGGTAATCCCATAATACACTTTAGGAAATATTTCATAGCTTGTCCCAATAGAAAAGAAATAACATAGCGATATGAGCAACAATTTGTCACCCTGGTCTTTGAAAACATGAAGGCTTGATTACTCCACCCATGACTTCCTAGACAGGTATAAAATATCTGGGTGTTTAAAAAACCCACCATGTCTGTGACAAACTACCTGGCCTGGGCCATCCTGTGTATTAAACATGAGGTGGGTTTGCACATGCATGAACACGAAGGTGGTACATAGAGGATATCACATGAGTGGGCGTTTAGATATTATTAATCTTGCAACAAGTTATTTCAAAATGTATCTAACAGTATTCTATTTCTTATATAACTTTTTAAATGTTTTTTGAAAACATATCGCATTTGCCATATACAAATAACTGTATGGCTCATGTGACCTCCATTTTATCTACTGCGTGAAATATACACCACACCTCAGCTCTTTGCTGGAATAGCCAATTGCTAGTTTTTGAAAATTGATCCAAGAATACTAGTTAACATAGAGTTTTATCGTGGGTCGTTTGGGTCATTACAGTGGATGTGACATGTGTAACATTGTACATTGTTCCCCAAAAACATGTAAAATACAGGAAAGTACATACCACCTAATTTGATAAACCAGTAAAGGTAAATTGGGTGAAAAACAAAATATATTTTCACAGAATAAAATAAAATATTACTATGTATCAATTTCCAATTTATGTATTTTTTGGAAGTGCATTCTGAGGTCCCAAAATAAGGTATTTCAGCATGATCAATTTTCATCTTTGTAGGCCTACTAGAATAGCAAATGTTTCAAACAATTAAACTATCAGAAATCTATCCATTGCAGTCAATTAAATAGTTCATTCTTTTCTCCAGTTGGATATTTGTTTTCCACTGTCTGCATAAATGTTTGACCGATAGGAACCTGGTAAATGACAGATCAGGAAATCTCATGGCATTTCGGATCATCCGTGGTATGCCATCACTGCATTCCCCAAGGTGGGCAGAGATTTCCTGCAGGTGAGTTATAAACAACTCGAGGTGGCCCAAGAAAAGGGGATAATCAAGGCCATATTGTTGTCTATGTGATGTTTCATTCCTGGCTCATCACAGGCCTTGTGCAGAGTTATTTTTGTGAATTCCATCCTGTAACCATCGCATAACCTCTCACGATTTTTTATTTCTAGATTTACCCATGTAAATGCTTTGGTTTATTTTCATATACTACTTCCTAAACCACCAGTACCACCCAAACGAGAACATGTTGATGGAATTTTGGGAGGTAAGATTCCTGCAATAATTCGTCAGGTTACCTTCTAATTCATTAAAAACATTTGTTTGATCAATCAGTACTAAGAGCTGTTAACTAGTAAAATATGCTACTGGTTTTATTGTTTTAGCCAAGCCTTAGTGTCAGCACACCCTGTGCCATATGCTTGATGTGGAAAATTTTAATAACAAGTCATAACATAACCAATACTTACCAGTATTTAATACTATTAACACTACTAACTGCTGTTTTGAACATGAAAATCCCAAAAGCGAGATCGCAAACAAACAGAGTTTATGAAATCAAAATGCCAGATAGATAAATAATAACAGGAAAACAAAGGGGTACAAAAAAGTAACTGAATGTAACTGGTAAAATTTGTTTCAACAAATAAAGATGGTGGCTAATAACACACCATCTTTATTTGTTGAAACAAATTTTTCCAGTTACATTTGCTAACGCGAAGTGCATTGTACCACACAGTGTGTTTATTATTTCCACACTTGTGTATACACAAAACGATCTTATTACAATACAGATACAATAAACAAACTACTGAAACATATCTTCAAGTTTCGATGGAAGTATAATTAGTCTAACAAAGCTAAATTCTTACAGAACAAAACACGGCATCCAACATGGAGGAAGCAGTAAGTGTAAATAAATATTAAAGTCCCTACTGTGAAACACATATCTGGTGTGGACCAGTTTATTAGTTTTTTTTAATTATTTTTTATGTTAGTTTTGTTGTACATGTGTATGTAGATTTGTGAGGTCGATGGATCAATCCTCCTTAGTGGAACAGTTTTCCATACCAACCAGTGACTGGCACATCAAAGATTGTGCTATGTGCTATCCTGTATGTAGAAAAGTACATACGAAGACCCCTGGCTGCTAACGGATAAAGAATAACGTATGTGGCATAAGGTTATTTACAAAATTCCTTCACAAAAACAATTAATCATGATTTTTTTCGGACAGCAAGCAAAGTAATACGAGTACATCATGAGTACATCATAGACAGATGACCATGTCATTGTACAAAATATGTTATAATGCTTAAATACAACTTACAAGATTTCCATGTTCTTCAAACCCCGAATGGCCAACTCTGACACACAGGTAATTTCATTATGATCCATTTGTCTGAAGATAAAAAGAGACCAATTTGAAGCATGTATAGGTCTACATACAAGCAACATGTAAGCTTGCAATTGAAACATTTTTACAGTTTATGAAAAAGTACACAAGCAAAACTTAATAAATAAAAATAATTACTTTATTTTGACGAAAATTCAAAATAATGTTATAAAATACATGTACATAAAATTCCCAATTTTTATAGAAAGCGCACTAAGTTTTCAGTCATGTTCACCAAGTAAATAATCCTGTATAATAAGAATAACCCCCACCCCAACCAGCCTCTGAGTCTCCCGCCACTCTAAATTAATGTTTATTTCATCCATCGTAGAAAGTAAACAGAAATGAATAGAAATATTAAACAACTGAAACAATATGATATACCCAAAAACACTCCAACAAAAGAAACATTCACATGTAAGTATTTTAAATTTTACATTATACTTACAAATTTTTCAACACAACAGAACTTTTTAAAGTCTTTCTTCCAATATATTGTAGTTTGTTGTAACTTAAATCTCTGAAAAGATACAAAAAAAGACATAAATTAGCACAATATTGCAATATGTTTATCCCAAACACTAGTAGAAGAGATTTTGATTTATTACACATAGTGAAAGAGAGATGCAGGGTAATATCATTTCTATCTCTATCTAGAGAGAGATAGCTTTTTGTTGGCAGCTCGTGACAAACGGAATACATGTATTGTCAATTTGGAAATGAAATATAAAGTTCTGCGCACACGGTGAGGAAGTTGACAACTAAAGTGACACATGTGCCAATTTTCTCAATCATTTGAGCACAATATTAATTAGAAATCAGCATGTGTTGTGTTTGATATCTTTTCGCTTCTGGAAGGACTTCCTTAGCATGTACACAAAACGTATAGAAGTTGCACAAGTCAATAAAACAAATCTCTGATTGTGTTCTTAAATGTAGCCTTGCCTTTAAACCAGTTAAAAATCATCACCCAGGGAAATAAAGAATGTATGTCATGTTTACAGCCTATATTTAAGTATGTCAGAATGTCTTTGAGCAACAATAGCACATACATGTAGTTTTCAAAAAAATATATATATAAACGAACACTTGGAGGCACTTAAAAGTAAGTGATACAAAAAACAATGTCTTATTGTTTATAATAGGTCTCTGAAAATGTTCAGATAATTACTGTACTGTCAAATGTGAAGGTTTAGTTGATAACCGTGAGATGGGGTTTCTTAACAGGTGTGATAGTTACAACACCACGTGCATACCACCTATCAGGTTCACCACCTTGCGTAGATGAAGATATCTGACAAACTAATGTATAAACACAATTTCGTGCTTTTTGTCAAATATGAGTTTTCTTTTCCACAAGTAATATGGGAAATGCATAGTTTCACGAATGACATACATGTAGCCATGAGTGAAAATATTACTTTTACCCACCACGAGTTAACATAAAAATAGTATTTGACAAAACAGAATGAAATGGTCTATTTATTATATACTTTCATTACGTGTTACATTTTTAAAAACACATGTATACAGAACTATATAATGGTGATAAGAAACCCACAAGAACAAGAAAGATAATATTCAAAATTACATAAATCTAAAATTTTGTTCAAAGCGTGTACAAAATATAATGCTGTATTTGTATTTTGCATTAACAGTTGAACAATTGGATGTGAACCTTACAAATACTGACAATAACCATTGTAACACACAGGTTACACATTCACTTGTGTGCACAAGTTAAAATCACAAATTTAGAGAGTTACAAATGGAGTTGACCTTGTCATGACTGAATGAAAAAATGTCATGTCTGGCCTCCACTGACCATAATTTGACCAATGATGCGAATATAATTGGATATGGTATCCAAATGTTGACCTTAAAACTTTTGCAATACCTCTCCAGCAGAGCCTGTTCTAAATAAATCTTAGAATGTATTAACCCTTTGAAGATCTCCTATGGGAGGCCAAGACAGAAATAATGAGAATTGGTCGGAGTATTTTCTTTTCAAAACCAAAACACACAGCATTACTGTTTCAAGCTGGGTGGCCCATTTATGTACCAGTAAAAGAATCAAATTGCTAATGTCCTTTTTGCTTCACATTTTACAAAAATATACATACTGCATTGATAGCTGTTGAAATGTGAAGCTGAAATTACCGGGTATTGTCTAAAACAGATCATTCTCAAACTGATAACAGACCATTAAATATATAATGATAAATATATTTTATTGAGTTGTCTATCTTAATCCATAAATGATAAAATTATTACACATGGTTCAGATTCCACATTAAGCGTTAACACTTCCGTAAATAAAGGTGGTGGTTGGGTGCACAGTATGCTCCTATCTGTAAGCTGTCTGTAGGGTGATCCATTACACAGACTCACACACATATGGAGATGCATCAATGGAATTTGCTCAACTTACATGTACATGTGTAAAAAGTTATTTTTATGGACTACGCATTACGGATTAACCATAATATATTATGGACAAATGTAATGTGCACTTGACACAGAACTGGAATCAACAATGAAGTCCAGACAAAACGAATATTATAGATACACCCCCAAGATGAAATCCAGACAAAACGAATATTATAAATACACCCCCAAAGTGTACATGTATATGTATGTCCTACCATGTAGCTAAATCAGTTACAATATTGTATACACATACACCGTGTAGCCATACCACTGAGATAACCAGTTACAATATTGTAGATACTGCTTATGAAACCTAAACATAATCTACTTTTAGCTTGTAATTACTTAATTATATAAGTTTAACCGTAGAAGATAAGAAATATGGCTGTCTGTTTTGTTAACTAACTGAAAGCTTGCACCAATCACAAACTCTCTAACATGCTTCAAAGTCTCAAGGGAGAGCACACTAATAACCATGAAAGTGTGAAGTGATAAGTGACTGCAAATTACCTAATTAAATGATTGTGTAAGTGATAAGTTCTTAGCCAGGCATGACACTACACCAGAGTTCACTTGTTCAACTCCAGTTCAAGTCTGCAGTATCAGAAGCTATATGATGTTAGTGTTTACACTTTTAGAAACAATTTGCAACTTTTTGTTGTTAAAACACAGGGTAGTACATGTAGGCCTACAATTATCCTCAAGGCAAGACACGATAAAATCAATGTTCTATGCTCCATTAGTCTATTTTACTTGGATTTAATTATCAGCGGCTACACATGGCTACACATGGTCTCAGAAGGAAAAACCTGCTGCCACCTCATATGCAGTATCTATTAGCATTAGCAGCAATAGGCCTTTTATGTGCACTTTCCCAGACAGAACAGCACCAAACACAGCACTTGATGAACAAGTCATGAATCACCGTTTAGAATGAGCAAGAGCCCAACAGGTTCCATCGATGAGAATCGATGCTTGACCCCTCAAACCTCACATGGACACACTTGCACAAAGCTATCTCCTCCTCCCTATCAATAAGTACATGTAGAAGCAACATTGCATTATAATTGGTATTCAGCCAATCTTGCTATAAAGGCAGTGGTGTTGGAAGTAGTGAGGGTGGCATCTGTTATAACCGCTTGCTCTGAATGTAGACTTTAAACATATCCATCCAGTAGTAAGGGTGGTGACAATGGGGTGGGTGCAAGTGGGAATCACTTTTCAGATATATGGCCAAGAAAATGTTTTGCCACAATTTCACATGTGTCATCTTACTCCATAACTAAAAGGCCAGCTTTACATAAGAAACATCTACAGTTCATGCCATAAAATGCACACTTGAAATATGTCTTTTCTGTATACAAACACATATATTATTTAAACAAATTTTTTTTCTTCATAAAGTCTACCTGCACATAAGGCAATTTTTGTATAACCCTCAGGTGGTCTATGTAGAAATGAGTATTAAGTTTGACTGTATATAGTTCACCAGAAAAACTATGTCTAGTTAATCTGAGCTATATGTAACATGTAGTTTGATATCTGCACTGAGTCACAGACTCATAAGTTACCTGCACATTGAAGCCTCAGCGAAGGTGATCAATTAGTAATGTAAGAAATATAAATGGCTGTCTAGTGACATAATAATTGGGTTACTCCACAATCTATGTCAAGGGACAAATTAACTGGATAATTCAACTCAGCACTTTCTAACTCACAATGATATGTAATGTCCCATTGCTAATCCAAATTACAATGTAATTTGATGTATATAAAACCTAACTTTTTTATTCTGAGTCTACCGATATTAATGAAATGCATGGTGGTGTCACCTGTATATAAAGAAATGTGGTGATTATACAGAAGTAACCGGCCTCTGTGGTGTAGTGATTAATGTCAGGCTGGTAGGTACTGGATTCGAATCCCATTCGTGGTATATGGGATTGTTTTCCCCCAGTACCGATTCCAACCCAGATAAGAGTGAGTGCTCGATCTGCAAGGCTCAATGGGTAGGTGTACTTCCACTTACACCGACCAGTGTCCATCTACAACTGGTTTAATAAAGGCCTTGGTATTTTCTGTGGGAAAATGCACATAAAAGATCCCTTGCTACTTATCAATTCGGAGTAGCAGATTTCCTCTATCATACTAACAATAACTTCTGTCATGGACAGACAGTTGAAGAAGCATGAAGTTTTTCGACGTCCTAACACTCTCCTAGATCTGTGCATGCAAATAAAACATCGAAAGTGATTGTTATTTTTTCAACTAATATAATAAGTTTTTCTATAATAATTTGGTCTACCAAAGTCAGTTGTTGATGTTTGCAAACCAAACATTAATTAAATAAATTGTGCAGCAGTCGTTATTTTAGCTTTACTTATGAACGTGGATATGACAACATCTGAACCAGCTGACAAAACAAACCTGCATGGGTTAGTGTATTTTGCCACCCAGGGGCCGAGTTCAAAGATGAAAACTATCATCAGTATTTATACCATGGATATATTCCCATATAATAATGTTTACATGTTGTACTTTTTAATCATATATGCAGATGTTTTCTCACAGGCAAACAACCTACTGTAGGTGCAATACTTTCACATAAACCAAAGTCTGAACCAAAAATGTGACAGCACTGATTGAAATCAGTCATAAATTAAACATAAATATCAGGATATAATCTGGACCATTTTTCTAGGGTTCTTTTTTATGGGGAGGAGGGTGGGGGAATAATTTGCTTTTTGCAAGATTATTGCTGACACCAGGTCAAAGGACTTGCAGTACAACAACAACTTGAAGAATTTGACTCAAGTGGAAAATAAAAGACTTTAACACACTGTAAATGATTTCCAATTACTTAACTCAGAGATCAATAGAGCATGTTCAATCAACAATGCAATATTTCTGCTAACATGCTGAGCAAAAATAGTAGAATTTCACAGCTCCATACAGTGGTATTAATGGGACGAAGTGCTGTACATTTACAAAAATTAAATATGAACGGATAAATACCAAAAATACAAAAGAAATATTAACTGTTCTTGTTTATCTACATAATTGCATATATTTATTATATGATTAAAAACATCAACAGATTAATCAAAATGTCATTATATTATGTAAAATTGCTTTTTATATATCATACAAATACCCTGCCAAAACAAGGAAGCACAAAATTATAACACTTTTACGGTCAGTGCCATTATCTGAAGGCGCAGCAGAGTGGAAACGTTTGGTGCCAAAATGGGTGCATAAGGGTCTATAACACTAGCAAATACATGTAGTACTTTGTGAGTTTGTGTTGATGACCATGGACATGGATGTACTTTGAGAAAATTGTGATTTTTTTTGCAGTTTAAACAGACATGGATTGGAATGTGGAGTCAATGAGTAGAAAGAAATTTGCATTGCTGAAGATATG